>BMAV01009240.1:536273-612064 GCA_019973955.1 Trichonephila inaurata madagascariensis
CTTCTTAGCAGCTAAAGAACATTAATGAAACTAAAAACTATTTTTTAGTTTTTTTTGGAGGAGGGGGGGAGGTTAAATTTGATTACTTTTGTTATACCAACATAAGTTCCACGTTTCTCTTTTCTACTTTTTAAATGTATCTAGTCAAGCACTGGGTCTTTTCTGCAAGTCTCCTTATCAAAAGCCTCTCGAGCTTCTATCGAAGCTAGAGAATTTTTATGCGTGAAAAATTATTTTCGATTTATGCCCAATTTATTAGCATGAATGGAAAAGTGGGATTTATTCCTACTCAACTATGTAATGAGTCGAATTTTCTTTAATGAATATTTTAATATTTGAACGCATAAATAATTGATTAAAAAATGGGATATACGATTAAAATGTCCCTTTGCTTAAATAGTTAAAAATTAATTTTTCTCTTACTGTGATATAGTTTACTTACTGTTAAATTTCGAACCTTGTGCCACAGACTGAATCCATTCTATCCAGGAGAAATGATAAAATGAAATTTTATGGAGAAATCATTCCAAAAATCCACATTTTAGAGAAAATCATTTCTATTCCTTTTCTATTAGATCGGGAGAATTGACAGTTTTTGAAGAGAATGTTTTAGCAATAATTGCCTGTAAAAAGCATTCGCTTAATTAAATTTGTTCCGTAAGATACTTTCTTAATCTTCACAGCAAATCATTGTCACTCAATAGATTAGCTTATTGAAGAGTCTCCGCTGTAATGTGTTCCAATATTGTAGAATACAACTTTTGAGGAAATAGTAAAGTTCAAAAATTCAATTTAACCGTACGGTACCTTTATTAAAAGCTGTTTTCTTTAAATGCTCATATCTCTCTGAATGTTAATTTAGCTATAAATTTCGATGTAATATTTCTCTTGTCTGTTGTATCAGTAGCGCTGTACATTTTGTGAAATTTGATTTCGAATTGTGGATATTATAAGCCAAAAAAAAAAAAAAAAAAAATATAAAAAATCTGAAAATTTAGAATTTTTTAAAGAAATATTTATATTATCATGAATATAAGGTGCTATTTTGAAAAAAAAATAATTGAAGCATTCTCATTCATTATTTTGTGAAAGTAAAAAAAAATTACGATGGAGGGATATTTAAACGTTTTTACTTAAAACCATTTGTTTATGGCCTTTAACCCGTTAGGACCGGGGAATTTTTTCTGTTAAGCCTAATTTTATTTAAAAACTCATACAAAATTAATACTGTAACAAAATACATCGAAATTTATAGTTTATAATCATTCCAAATTCCATACGGTTCATGTTCAGATCACATCGGTGTGATCATGGGACTCAGAACGGGGAAAATGAGTTCAATCGTGGGCCTTGAAGGGAGAAACGCGTCATCACATGATCTTGACAATTTAAAGGGTCAAATTCTTGATATTTTGCATGAAAGTTTCACGTTCTTTGCGCGCACACACAAAGTTGTGTAAAATATCTTGTCATAATCTCTAAAGAGCCTGATAACAACGAGTGAATATTGACGTCGCCCTGTTCAGCTACACGAGGGATTTTGGAGACGGACCACGTCATTTTAAAGCATGGTCAAGTGATGTGGACGACACCTGATCTGGCACCCCCTCTCCTAACTACCACACCACACCAACGGGAGGACGTTTCATCTCTCGACAGATTTAACGTGCATCGCTGCCCTACACGGTGGTTCTTATTGGTACTGGACTCGAATTCATGACGTACCTGCCATGATCTGATACCTTGACCACTGAGCTACCGCAGCCCCCTAGTAACGATAACCGTATGATCATGATCACTCATCGTAGCCGGGGATTCATGAGTTCGAGCCCTGGTGACAAGACCCGCCTAATAGAGAGGTTGATGCATCTTTCATTCAAAGCCCTCTAATTGGAGTGGTGGGGAAGTTTAGGTTTGAGTCCAGCTGAATTTTTTTAGATGACTCAAAATGACGAGGTTCGTCACCAATAACTGGCAAGTTGCTTTGTATTGCGAGGTTGATTCACCCGTCACACACACAAAAAAAATGGATTCGTTAGCAAAAGGTGAACTTTGAAGCTCTGCCACTAGAGAGCTGTACTTTCCACACAAGAAGGATATAAAACCCACTCAAAGCTCTCTATTGATTCAAAACATCACTGGGAGTGACAATGTCAGTCTTGTGGAAATAAACGTTGGATAAGTAGCTAAGTTACTTGTGCGTTCGCACATTTTTTAAAAAAAAATATCGGAAGAAAGATGAATTACAGTAGGGGGTCTTCAACCCAAGGTCCACTGAAGGCATTTTAGTGGCGTAAAAAACGCCTTAATTTTCGTTATTCTTGATATTTAAAACATTTCACTGATAAGTTTGACATCCATTTGAGATAAAATTGTCTGAAAATGACGATTTTTCAAAAATTTCACTGTATCCTAAATAATTATACGCATAAAGAATCTGACAAGGCATAAAATCTCAGAAAGTTTCGGAAAAAAAGGTGGACTTATCTTTAACAGGTTTGCACAGTATATTAATTTGATTTCCATTTAACATTTTTAAAACCCGATACATACAAACAAATCTATACACCCGAAACAAATCTATAAACACCATCGCTTCCCAAAGATTCAGTTGTAGTCTTGTGAAATAAACATTCCCCCTCTTTTTTTGTATAAATTTCCTGACTACACTATCTTTCTGACAGTCGAGTGGCTGTGTTAGTTCTCTGAAGTAGCACTCAAGCGTGAAAGATTGAAGACCTCTAAGTAAAGAAATAAGATCGATGTGCTGCTGAATTGAATCCTCTCTCTCTCTCTCTATTGGTTTCCAATCAACTCAATGTAATGTAAATAACAGACTTCTTAAGGAACACAATACTTCTATAAGAATCACTGTTTTCACAACATTTAGCGAGTCATCACGAACAATAGGAGTATTAAAAATCAAGGGCTTAAGGTATCTGCCTACATTTTTGAATCAGTGTTTGACTTAAATTCAATTTTTTTTTTTTTTATCTTTTCAATTTCTTAGAAAAAAGAATCGAGCTACCAGAAAGAAAAAATTTAATAAAATAGAGAACGAGGAAGGTGCATGCACAAAGTTTGGGAATGTTAAATATCTGATACTATTTTAATAAAATAAGGATAAAAACTTTAAATGCCTTTTATGGAGATTGTAATTTCTTTGTCAAAGTTATATATATATATGTTACTTGAAATCTTATATCTAAAAAATTTCGGAATGTATTTTTTTTATATTTTGAATACATATTATTTAAAGTATGATAAAGGCAATGAAATAAGAATTTAGCTCTAACATTAATTGTTTTTTTTTTACTTTGAACACCATTCATTTTATAAAATTTCGCCATGAACCATAACTTTTTGATAATTGTAAATATATTTTAGATTTTAGCTCATTGCCTTTATAACTGTGTGTGTTATAAATATGTTCTGTAAAATATAATAAAATAAATAATTTAAATATATGGCTTTTTGAATTCCATGTAGAGTGTTTTCAATTTCGGTATAGTTTTCATCAAATTTTACGTAAAATAACATCATTTCAATAAATTTCAATTTTCATATTATTTCCTGATTGGTTTTTTTCATTCATTTAAATCGTAGGCATCCACAAGATAACATAAAATTACTAATCGTATGGTATTTTAGAAAACTGTCTCGGTGCGAAGGGACACAAATACCTTAATAAACAATTTAAAATCACTCTGATAAATGTACGAACGGCGCCAATAAGTATTTTGACCCATGGAGGTTCTTTGTTTTTAGAAAAGCCATTGTGCAGTTCGTTGTTAATTGGAATTTTTTCTCAAGGAATATATAAAAGGAGAAGCTCCCCTAAAAATTTTAAAATAAGTTTTTACTCTTCATTTTCTTTCAATTTTTGAAGTTTTTTTTTAGATTAAAAACAAATGCGTTTCGAATGTGACGATGTCTTGAAGAGGCAGGCAATTTTGTTGTAACTCCTGAAAATTGTGTCGAATTTTTCATTGTCAGATTTTTGACGTCGCATTTCAAAGCTACGCGAGGGCTGTCGACGACGAACCTTGTATTTTTGAGCCACCGTCAAGCAACGAGACCGACACATTATCTCTCTCTTAACTCCAAATTTCCACATCGTGTCAAAATTATCGAATTTTGTACTGGACAGATTTGCAACACATTTCTCAAAATTCCTAAATTTCAAAAGGTAGAATGAATTTCCTTAATCTTTTTTTCACTCAAGACTTGTTCTGGAGTGTAAATTAGATGAAAGTGCCCTCCTCGTCATCTGAGAGGGAATTAAAATGAATGTTCTGTCCCTGGTTTCGGATTCATTTGACGTTCATTTGAAGCAAACCCAAGACACTTTGCTGGGTAGTCATTGCGTCAATTCAACGGTAAATAAAATAGTTCTAAAGAGAAAAAATATTATAGGTAAATAGTTAAAATATTGTCATAAAAAGGAATTCACTCAGGCAATAAAACCGAGAGCCGTTGTAAAAAGTATGCCTTTAGATAGCTCTTTCGAGAAGAGATATAAACGTCGAAGAAACATTTCGCATTTATTTCCATCCTTGTGATGGCACGTCTTATGGTCATTCCCACACACGTGATACGATTTCTTTTTTTTTTCTGTGTTTTATCTGTGAAATCTTGCAATTCCGAAAGTCGGTCTTGGAGAGAACTCATTGCCCGTCTCCGAATTTAGGTGGCTCTCTCTTGAAAACATAGCTCGGAGAATTTGAATCCTCCCATCGCCATGACTATTGGGGACGGAGTGAAAGCTACGGTAAAATGGCCGCAGCATTCATTGGGAGATCTTGTTGTTACCCATGCCACCTGATCGGCAAAGGCCAGATCGAGGTAAAGGGCTAAGTGACGCCTCTCTTTAGCCGTAGCTTTGAGCACCCTACAGGTGATAGTACGATTTGGCTCGTTTCCACCCCAATTTTGAGGGAGGACACCTGGGGGTGGTCAGGGGCCTTCCACCTCTCTACCCCTTCCACCCACCACACGAGAGGACTTGCGGCTCGACGGCTATTTAGAGTACCCCCATGCCGCAAAGGCACTATACATTTACAAACATCCATGTCTTCTCCGGGATTCGAACATTATGAGATCTTTGAAACCCAAATCAAACTATGTACGAACAATAATTATTACACCACTGTTTTTAAATCAACTCAAACGAACAACTCCATCGAAAGAAACGGGAAAGCGGTATTATAATGGATGCGCGATTCCTATCATTCTCTGACAAAAACTCTAAAATTTAATTCGGTAACCACGCTAGTGGAGTCAGCGTCGCGAACTCTTTGTTTCTGTGGAGTGGCGCGTTTTGCTAAAGATGAGTCGTGTAGCAGGACACGTTAAATTTATATCGAGGGTCAATTGATTATCTTATGAACATCGCATTTTAAAACAGCGTGAGGATTCATGGTAGCCTAGTGGAAAAGGTCATGGACTCGTGGGGGTGGCCTGTTATGAGTTCGAACGTAGTATCCATGAAGACCCACCGTGTAGAGACGAGGCTGAAACGTCCTCCGGTGGGTGTGGTGCGGAATCTAAGGGGAAGTAATGCCAGCTCAGGTATCATTTTCGTCACTGAATCATGGTTCAAAATGGCGAGGTTTGTTGCCACCATACAGCTTTATAGGGTGACATTAATATAACTGTCACTCGTGAGGATTCATGGCGATGGATCGAGTTACTTTGATGTAAAGTGATAAAAGTCCCGTCTGAACTTGAAAATCACTCTCCAAAATGTTACGTCACACTTTTGTGAACACTTGGAGCTGTGTGGGCGCGTTCCAGGGCCTCGTGGTCGGCGTGTCATGAGTTCACGCCTCTTGCGGCTGAAGATCCGCCGCACAGAAGGGGCCGAGCACGTTCAATCTGTCAAAGCTCAAACGTTCCTCCGTTAGTGTGGTGGGGAAGTTAAAAGAGGGGGTGCCAGCTCAGGCGCCATTACTTGCAAGATCTGTCGCCAAACACCATCGAGTAACTGAAAAGAGCGACGTTAATATTCACTCATTTATTCAGGGTCGCAAGCTTGATTGGCCGGCGTCTCTGTCAAGTCATACGGTTTAGAGTCCTCATGTTACTTAGGATCCGTCGTGTAGAGAAGTGGATGCACGCGCGTTGTTTATCGAGGTTCTGTGGAAGTTCCGAGAATGGGGTATTAGTTCCAGTGACGTTCTCATTACTTTTCTACCGTAAATGAGAAGATACGTTTCCAATAGACCTAGAGTTATTTCTCTGTATGACGATCATAAAACAGTCAATCAAAAATGAAAAATGATGTCACGTAACATCACACATTACGGTGTTACTCGTAACAACAATAAAAAAAGTTCCTTTGACAACCGAAAAGAGAGAGAGCAGAAGCAGCTGACTCGGATCATTCAAAAAATGTGGAAAACCATGCGATCCCTTTGGATGTGTAAGCAATTAAAAGATTACTATTATTTGCTTGCAACTTCGCGTGTCTTTCTTTAATTTCTTTTGAATTATTATTATGCAAATGTTAAAAAAAAAAAAAAAAAACTCTTACACTTTTGTTAAATTTGAAAACGTCGCATGTGTTCAAACATTTCCTTTTCTTACCATTTTGTTTAAAGTGTTGCGTGATGTGTAGCAGGAAAAAGAAATGATTTCCCAGATACAATCCATTCATGAAAAGCGCAAGAACACAGATGTAGACTGCATTTTTAAAAAAGTATGTTTGAATTATCAGATAGAGGGATGAGAAATATTTTTAACGTGATACGAGGGATAATATTAATTAGAATTTAGCCATTTTAACATGAACTTGTAATAATATAATAAATACAATAGTATGACCTTATTCAGAAAATACTTATTTATAATTCTGAATAGAAAATATCTCAAAATTAAATAGTAATGTTGAAATAGTCGATTTACCTTGACCCAGTGTCGCGGATTCGAATCCTAGTGCTACATAAGACTCACCGTGTAGAGGGGCCAGTACACGTTAAATTTGTCGAGGCTCAAGGTCCTCCTATTGGCGTGGTGTGGTAGTTTGGAGAGGGTGCCATTCTTTGGCGTTGTCCTCGTCACTTGAAGGATGTTTAAACTTACGAGGTGCTTGCCCAATAGTCCTCGTGTTTTTGCGACGTTCATAAAATTCTCCGTCAGTCGATTTAACTTGAGCTCTTTATTGAGTGTTTCCGCTCATCCTAACCAGTCATTTGAAACCTCTGTCAGATGGCGGAGTCGACATGTGCTTAGGCATCTGGTGGACATTGTTTTAATATGCAAGTATTGAAATTACTGGCGATAGTTTAATTACAATTATTATTACACATTGACAGTATACTCACGTATTCTAATCTGAAATTCATCTTGAATAGAATGAGTGGGTGCTATTTAACGTCACCCTCTAAAGCAGGGGTACTCAACCTTTTTTTCCTCTAGGCCATGACATATGTCACCCATTTCACGCGGGCCGCAACATGAGGGGGGGGGGATGCTTTAAGATTAAGATACCGTTGGAGATTTAAAATGTGGAAAATTGATCAAAATATTATATCTTCTCTGCTTTGCTTTATTTAATTATTATATTTTTTATTTTTGTCACTAACACTAAATGAAAGGAACTTTCCTTCACACAATTTCAGCATCAGTAAACGATTTCATATGATTACCAATAATCTAACAAACTTGATAGGATGTCTGTTACTGTTGGGACATGACCACTGACAAAACGCTTTGTTGCTGTTGCACAAAGAATGTTCATAAAGCCTATTTACATCTCCTGAAAGAGATATGTGGAGGAAAAGTGTCATTGAATGATTCCTGTTGATTGGCATTTTTAAATACAGCACTTACAGCAAAATTAAACAAGTATTGATCCATGTTTGTTTTTCATTACAAAACAGTCAACCTCCAAATCACTCGAATATTTTTCGCTTGCAAGGTATAAAAAATTGTTAAAAATGAGTTCCACCCATAAAAGGGTCGCTACTCTACTGTTGTTTGTTATCATTAACCGTAACAAATAGAAAAAGAATATCAATTCGCAGCCATGACATCGACAACAAAAAAACAAAATTGATATATATGATTTCATGTCAAAGAATTTCTCACCAAATTTTTAATACATTGTTCTTAAATAAGTAAATTTCTCAGAGCAATGGGTCATGACCGGGCCATTTAAAAAGGCTCGGTGGGCCACAGGTTGAGTATCGCTGCTCTAAAGCAACACGAGAGCTCTGGGAGGAATGCCGAAGCCGGGAACCGAGCTCACCTGAAACAGGTTTCGAGCTACAAAATGATTCCCCAGGAAACAACCACCCCCGCGTTCAATCTTTATTAAATAAAATCTTAGTATACATTTTATACGGTAGCACACATCAAATTTACATATTACAAATTAAAGGTAAATGAAATGAAATTCACATGTAATTTCAAGGTACAAATATACAAAACTGAAAATAATAACAAAAGGTAAGAGAAGTAAAGATAATATATATTATTCCAACATTCTTGCAAATACATCAAAAGTAATGTAAATATAAAATACAAATGCACCCCGTTCAAAAAAACAAAAACAGAACAGAAAAAGGTGGGAAACATTTGGGAAAAAAATCCCCCGCTTGTGACCACATAAGAGTACCGATCCAATCCCACTTAAGGAATTTGATTTCTGATTCTGAGGCAATTTTAAGACGTGATTTCAGTTTAGAGTAAATTGAAAGATTTCTGACGAAAAGATTGGAACCAGGCCTTTTTAGCATTTTGAGACGGAGAGACCAAATGGAAAACTTTAGTCGGAGGATAACGGTCAGTGGCCCCAACAGATCCACAAATACAATTGGGAGTAGCTTTTAATTTGAAGCGATGCAAATAAGAAACAAATGGACCATGGTTTGTTAAAAATTGCGAATGGGGATTGATATCTAAACTGGATTAGGGAAAGATAAATTTGACTCATAAGCCAGTATTAGAGTTTGACCACCAACTCTCCCAGTCCTCAATTTATTTTGAAGGATTTTGATGACACAAGAGCGAGGGGTGGGAACACTCACCCCTAAACCTTTAGGAGTAGCGACTTTTAACAAAATGATCTGCAATATATTTAAAAAAATCATTATTATGAGCCTTAACCCAGAAAGTATTAAAAAAGTTGTGGCACATAGAGTTTATTCTTTATTAAATTAAGATAGGCAGATTTATTGTTAAGACTTTTATATAAGGAAAAGAATGGATGGTAAACTAGCAGAGTAAATATTAACATTTTTAGCAACGGCACATAGGACGTTGAATCTGATTGCAGATACTTGCGCTTGGTAAACAGTATTGTAGGGTTTTAATTTAAAAGTATAGGTCCCATTAAAAGACCTCCGATAAAAAATGCACACCGCGAACCCTGTCTCAGTCCCAATTTTGGATCCGTCAGTGTACACCTCCCACTCATTAGGCCCCTGCGATTGATTCGCCAATAGGAAGACTATGAGCCTCGACAGGTTTAAAATGCATTAGATCCTCTTCACGACGGATCTTCAGTGGCAAGGTTCGAACTCATGGCAAGTCAGCCACGATTCCGTGACCATGACCACTAAGACATTGAATAGAAAAATTAGAGTTAACAATGTTGATTTTCCTTCCTCAGTGGCACGACAGCCCAAGGTGGGCATTGACCTTCTCAAGAAGCTTTTTCCAGGCTAGCCTTCTTCCTGTTAGTGTTCTTCAATTCCTAGTACATAAAACTGGGAGTTTTTTTTACGTTTATTTTAAATATCAATAATGCTATCCGTTCTGCATTATTTATTTTTGCTATTTAATGAACAATATTAAAAATATTGATAACTATGAAAAAATGGCGCTATTTATACGAAATATTTTAAACAACGATAAATGAAATCACGAATAAATTAATGTATATTTTCGTCCCTAGTATCATTACAATATCATCAGATAACTGGAATAAATGTCCCCAAAAGTTATGAAAAATGACCCATTAAATATTCCGAAAATGTTGAAGAAAAAGATCCTAAAACAATTGGAATAATATCACGGAAAAAGTATTAAAGCTTAGGTAAACCCACAAGACTTTCCTTCACTGTATGAGATTCCTGTAGAATTTGGAAGAACAAAGTTGAGTTGTGTTTTGCTTTTATTTGAAAAAAATATTTTTTTAGTAACTTGAAAAAACATTAAATAAAAAGAAAAACAAATTAAAAAAAGACAACTGTCATTTAAGTAACAAGTCTGACTTTCCTTATTTTAGTTTACCAAGGGAGTCAGTTGGCCCATTTTCAAATTTTGTGTCATTTTTATATTTTTCCGTCATTTTTTCTATTTATTGTATAATGATATAGTTTTGAACAAAAGAAAAAAAAAATTAAATAATTTTTCTGTGTTTAAATAAAAAAAGTTTCGTTGGATCTACTGAGCAAGTACTTTTAAACTCGCGAACAGCACGTTTCACTAAAACACAATCGTTGCTTAACTATTATTTATAAGAGTAATTATTAATATTACTTATTAATTAATACCTTTTACTTATAATATTAATTTGCTATTATTAATAAAGGGTGATTATTAATACCGAATTACAGCACTCTGCTTTTTCTAGTGGAAATAAGCCCTGGTTCATAAAATAAAAGGCACATCCTTCCTTTGCGCATCATTATTCTTCGACATTTCTTAGAAATTATATAGCTAAGGAATATAAACCGGATTCTGCAGCAGCAAAAAGATAAATAGACTTCCCCCGAGTGTTCAAACATTTCGTTAATACGTGTGCCACGATCAGATGGATGTCTCATACAAAGGTTTTCCTCCAGAGGGACAAAATGAAGCCCCTACTTTGGCACAGGATTACGAAGTGAACGGTTATCAAAGGTGTAATAAAGACTTTCTAACTCTTCGCAACAAAACACAGGTTTGTCCACAGAAAACCGAAAACAAAACTTGTGCGATGCAAGTGCACCTTCTTGTCATCTCTGACAGTAAATCCCGTTTATATACTTACGTGTTATTAGATTTTTAGAATCATAATAAAAGTAATTACATCTATTTTACTCATAATAAATAGATATTCACATCACGATATATAAACACATTGGAAAAATTCAGTACCAGTAAATAATTTTTTTAAAAAAAAGAGAGTGTGTGAGAACAGCTTTCCAAAAAAGAACAAAATAATATAATGTGAAAATGATTCGGTAATGCTAGAGGGGGAGGGGGGCAGACGTGATTAGGTGTGTCCAATTCTCAAGATCCGCTTTCGATGCCGGGGCCGCGGTAGCCTAGTGGTTACGGTCACAAACTCGAGGCCGGAGTGTCGTGGGCTAAAGTTCTGGTGCCACTGAAAACCCAACCGTGTAGAAGGGCTAATGCACGTTCAATCTGTGTAGGCTCAATGTCCTTCCATTGGTGCAGGGGCGTAACGTACACCTCCGCATTGCGGGGAGGGGGAGCTGGATTCTAGGGGGCTCATACATAGCTTGACTGAAGTCAAGTACATACCCTTTGTAAGATCCGGCTTGGTGCCCAAAACCTGATATGCAAGGGGCCCATAATATTATCCGTTATGCCACTGCATTGGTGTGATGTGGTAGTTGGGAGAGGGGGGCAGCTGACGTCCCTTGACCGAGGCTGAAAAGGACAACATCCATCGCCATTATCCCTCGTGTTGCTTTGTAGTGCGACGTGAAGATATCTCTCACTCATTCCGGTTCTCAAGATCCGTTTGCGATGCTCTGATTGGGTATTATGAATTGTTTCGCAAATATATATCTCGTAGGCACTTCTAAGAGCAAGTATTGTCCGGCAATCGTTGTGTTGTCTAAACCCTTACTTGATGTCCGGGAAAATGAACTTTCGAATATTTTTTTTGCCCTTTTAAATTATTTATTTGTAGCCAACCCGCTGCAAAGGTTGTTCGTTATTTGCACTCAGAGGACGACATTCAGTCCAAGGATGCGCGCGCATCAGATCTTCTACACGATGGATTTTTATTAGAATCGGTAGAAAAAAATTTACATTAATATATGTTATACTATGACAGCAAGAGCTTATGATAACCAAGAATAAATTTTGGAAATATAATGCATAAATTATTGCCCAAATTTAGGGTTAATAGTAAACAGATTGATATATAACAGACGTTGAAAAGCATAACGAAAGCTGCCTCTGACCTCATTTTGAATCACGTTCAAGTGACGAGGATGTCATCTGAATTGGTATATCCTCATCCTTCAAACTTCTACACAATTACTTACATGCCCAATGCAGTCAAAGTATTTCCGTTTAAAATTAATCCATTAATCTATCAAAAGTGCTATTGGTCACTGCTGTCCACTTCACCAACTGCATCCTTGGTTGTATATACAACATTAAATTTATCAGAGAAAAAGAAAACATACCAACAATGCAATTCTGCAAAGATTAATTTATAATTATAAAAAGAAAATGAGAAACATTGACTATGTAATAACCTTTCCCTTTTAGTAACAGCAGAGAAAAATTTGCCTTGTATAAAAGAATTTCTCTGTCGTAAAGCATTATATAATTGTTATTTTTCTTTCAATTAAAAAAAATAACCTCTTGAAATACTAGTAGAACTATATAAGTTTTCAGTTATATTTCCATCGTACGATGCTGTAAGACCTCTGTCCCCTCAACACTTGAGTTTGCGCTTCATGATTCCGTCTTCCTTCACGACGACGCACAGAAGAACAACACATTGGGTAAAGGAGTTGATCCGTGTTAAATCTGTCGATGCTCAAAGTGCTCACGTTGGTGTTTTTTGACCTAAATTAGGAAATCCGGTGCCAATAGTTCCCACTTTAGTTATCAGCCCGTTGCCCTTCGTTGCTTTAAAGTACAGCGATGGCAATGAAAAAATTTATTAATTCATATCACACGATGGGTCTTTAGTACGAACAGGATTCTAAGAGGATTATAAAAGAGTGGTAAAATTGAACATTGAACATCCGGAAGAGAACATCGAACAAATGTGACATTTCTGTTCTATGTTTTTGTAAGAAAATGAACAGAATACACTTCTTGTCAATCCAACCTACGTTTAAGCTCATAGTTTTTCATGTTCATTCTGCCAAGTCACGGCTTCGCGCGGGCTCTAGTGCAGTTAAAAACTTCCTGCTTAGAGGAGTTGATGTACTTTAAATCTCTCTGAAGTTCATACGTAGACGTAATGCAAAGATTTGGAGAGTTTTTGCTAGGGCTCTTCAGACCTTTCTTCATTTATACCTTTTTCCCCTTTGGCTTAAAAGACAAGCGGGAAAAGAAGCAACCGTTATAAAAAGGTTAGATAGACTCACCCTCGCGTGCCCCCAAAAAGAGGGGGCAAAGAAAACACAGAAATCTTTTTTTTCTAACAAATTGCCCAAATTTTATTTTGAATTGGTACGTCCCCAAAGAAATGGGGAGGCGATCCAGCAAGGATGGGTTCAGCAAAAAAAAAAAAGTCAAACCCTTTTCTGCGTGTTCAAAAGGCGATGGTTTTTCCTTTTAAAATTTTCCAAATAAAAAACAGCAAAAAAGGACCGAAATTTTTTCTTCAATTTTGAACAAAAATACCGGTTTCGCACCCGGCGTGGCGAGGCGGGAATAAAAAATAAAAGGGAAAAAATTCAAATTTGGCTGTTTTTTTAATTTTTTTCTTGCTCGTCGTCCGGACGAGGGGAGCGCTCGTGAGAAAAGGGCTTTTAAGTAATTAATTTCATTGCGACGGAGGAGCCTCTCCATTCCCTCCGCCCCCACCCTCGCAGCAGCACCCTCCGGAAAAAAACATTGTTAACATCGGTTGAGAAAAAGGGACTGGGGCCCAAAAAGAGAGGGAAATTTTTTAAAAGCGAAGAAGAAGCGAATGGGATCTTTGAATCGAAATCTCTCCTTCCTCGAGCACAATTCCAGTTAAGAATTCAATTAACTGAAAAGTGTATTCAGTTTCGAAAAATGTGCAATGACATCTAATTTTAATCGGGGCTCAAGAGTTACATCTTAGATAGCTCGCAAATTGATTGTAAAGTTGAAACTGTACTTGAAATTACCAAGAATAACGAATTTCGTATTTTTGAACCACAGTCGAAGGGGGAAAAACCGAGCCAACTTGCCCCGCAATTTCCATGCAGGGCTAGCGTGAATAGTTTGAATATTTGTATGAGATGCGAATCCGCTACTCGTTCGTTACGAGTCTATTTCTCTACGCACTATGCTACAGGCTCTCTGGCTTTCACTCAGGATGGTTCTAAGCTGCTTCTGTGAGAAAACCTAATTCAAGTAACGGGGCCCCCCCAAAATCGCGTCGACTGCCGACGGTCGAACTCAAAGCGATTGCGATTTGGGGGGTCCCATAATGATCAGTGATACGAGTCAAAATCTAGAGGTTATTCAAACTGATTTATTTGGCAGAATTTTTTTTAAATTTAGAAATAAGTTTTCAGAAATATTATTTTCATCCAATATATTTCTCAGCAAAAAAGCTGGGAAATTGCTGTTTGTTTGTTTATTAACGTCACAACCTTGTAATTTTGAGCCATATTCGGATTGCAAGCTGGTCTTCTACTTTTCAAACTTCCACAACAAAGTGAGGACTAAGATCTCAAGGAAACGCGGCATTTTATCACAATTTTAATGCGTACCCTTTAAATTCAGTTTTATTTATGAATATGTATTATTTTCCGGTCTCAGCAAAAAGAATTCGTGAAGTAGTTCCGAATTTTGAAATAAAATAATAATGTATTGAAAATATTTTTAATACGGTAATCTAAAAATTTCCGGACGCCGCCTCATGGACTTATTTTTAAAGTTCATGCGAAGCTGAGAGAAAACTGGAAAAAAAAAAACCTTTTCTGGTAGAAGATAAGTTACAAAATCTTGTCCATTCATCACTTTGCGTCTTTAAATTTAGAAACCTTCTATAAATACATAATTCTCCCCTCGAATTTTTTTTTATATTTTAATTGAACTTTATAGAAGCTTTTTTTGACAACGGGAAACTGATTACGAAAATATTTCCACTGATAAAGGGAAGGGGTTTCATTTAGTAGTGCGCGTATATTTTTAGGGTTATGACGCGCCAGAAAATGTACAGCTAAATCACTCTTTTGCTCCGTTTCATCTTGGGATTGGCTGCGCGGGTGTCGAAACGCTCAATACGTGAACAAGTAGATGGATTGTTTTTCTTGACTCGTCCAAAGGGTGGGTTGTCGAAGACATTGTGCCAAATGTGAAGAGAATAATATGGTTCGTTCTCTTCTCCCTCTCGTTGTTCTTTTGTCGCATTTCGCTGGTCGTCGGAGAGAAAAATTTGAGAAAATAAGTTTCTTTAAAAACAGAAATGAAACTCAAAATGAAGTCTTCCCATTTCAGTTTCTTGGCCGGCCGCCAGCTCCCCGTCGGTCAACGCAAAAGAAGACCCCCTCCACCCCCTCCTTCTCTCTTATGAGGAAATGGAACTTACTCCGAAGAACGTTGAGCAATTGAAAGGGATTCGCATTGCGCCGCAAATATCCAAATCGCGCTGCAGAAAAGAAAAATAGATCAAATGAACGTTCTAAAAGGCCGTCTTCATCTCTTGTGGTGAACTTTTTGAAATGGAAATTAGAAACAGAAAGAAATTCGAAAAAATTATAAAGTTATCCTAAGTCTACGGTGGATTGACTTATTTTAATTTAAATCCTTTGGATGATTCTATTGCTTGTAATATTTCCATTACAAGTGTGTGTGTGTGGGGGGGAATTAATCTCTAAGGCCCACGACATTTGATTCTGCTTCTAAAAGAACATACTTATGTATAAAATTATAAAATGGAATAATCCCTTCTGTATTTGATCAATTGCATTCGAAAAATGAACGAGAAAGAAATAGAATCAAGAGAGAGAAGCGAGAGCTATATTAAAACGTTCACTTTAAAGCAACACGAGAGCTACTGGCGACAGACCTCGTCATTTTGAACCTCGGTCAGATAACTAGGACGACCCCGGAGCTCGACTCCTCTCCTAACTACCCAACCCCACCAATGGGAGGTCATCGAGCTCGACATATTTAACATGCATCGGCTTCCTATACACGACGGGTCTTCAGTGGCACCAGGACTCGATCCTTCGACCACGAGTTCTCGAAATTGAATCGAGAATGGAAGAGAGAAAAACTATTGGACGAAGGTAAGAACAAAACACTTAATCTTGTGTTTCAAATTTTGAATTATGTCGTGTCCTCATGTGATGCCTGTATCGTAAGATCTAAACGTAACTTGAGAAGCGATAAACAATTTTACAAAATTATTGGGATGTTTTGTCAGTAAACGTGATGGGGAAAACAAAAAGTAAAATTTGATGATGTCCTGCTTGGTTCTTTTTTTCTATATGTATAATTCACTTATATATGGGGTACTATTTATATATTGAAGAATGTGTGGAAACGATCATGTCCATGAATTGAATGCATTTTAGTCACGAGAAAGAAAATTATTTTTCAGAGAGGAACTTGTTTTTATTTAAAAAAAATAAATTACGTAATATTTATGACATTCCAAAAATTTTCCACTGTGTCATACATGCGATAAACATCCAGTAGCTTCTAGTTGATTTGAAGGTGAATATTTTTTCGCTCTATCATCACTATTAATTTGCTTTTCTTTCTCATCGTGAATACAACATTTTTGACTTTAAGCGAAACGTATTCGATTGTCCTTCGAGATGAAATGTTAGAATTTTGCCTCTCCTCCGATACAAGAATAATGACTGGAGTCCTTGAGAAAGTTCAGGAATATAAAAAGATTGCTAAAAAAATAAACGTATTTTGTAACATTGTATTGTCATTCGGTTGCAGGTTATAAGCCGTAACTAATCAAAATTGTTACTTCTCACTTTTAACAAGGTGGATATATTTGAGTATTTCTAATTCATTCGACATTGGGTCGATCCCTTTCGACAGCACAAAAGTATCCTCGGACAAGTTTGCATAAAACTTCTTACCAAGAAGAAAGTCATCTCAGATCTTTGAAAATCGGGATAATGCTACTCATTCTATACTTTGAGAACTATCCTTTTTAAAGTCGCCAAAATAAATTAACATTTCTTAGGCAGTTTACAAGTAAAAATTATTTCACATTTCAGTGCAATCATTCTTATTCAGAAGAAATCTCTGTCGAAGCCTTGCCCAATCAAGTGACACATTTAATTCCGTGAAGATCCGCCATGAAGGAGGGACCGATGCACGTTAAATCTGTGAAGGCTGGATGTGGCGTGGTAATTAGGAGAGGAGCTCAATGTGTTAGAGCGCTCAATGTGTTGCTTTATAATACGACGTTAATATAACTCTCCTTCACTTCTTTTCCTTCGAAAGCAAGCATTCTCATCACAAATGGGATTTTAGAAGCACCTCTGCAAACCAATTCAGTACATAGTTTCTTTTGCAATTGTTTATGTATTCTTTACACAAAGCAATAAATAGTCTAACACAACAATCTTCACACATGGAGCGTTAAACAACATCTCTAACGATACATAAAAAGTGCTTTTTTGGAGAGAATAAAGAAACAATGTGAGCATGTCGATTAATATGAAGTTTCTACAATAAAGTTTTCACAGGCACTCCTTTTTTTAAGAACAAAACGAAATCATTTCTTCAAAAGAATCCATCTGTGTTTTATGATAACTTCCTGAAAATTTTTACTCTATACTTTGTATGTATGTGCTCGAAAAAATGTTACACAAGCGCAATAGATTGCTTAGAGTTAGCGATACACAAAATAGAAATGCTGTAAGAGCGCCCCCTCGGGTGCCCTTCTCCTAGATTATCAGTGTGAGCTAGAGGTGTAGGAATAAATGAAAAGCTGCCATGATCTTAATACAGTGCTTCTCAAAGTTTCAATATTAGCGACCCAATATTCAATCACAATTTTCCTCGCGCCCCCTTCATACAATAACAATTCAATAATACTATACTTTGATACAAAAACTACGATTCGACTTTAAACTCTCAAGTGCCACCGACCTATATAAACGTCTCGCTCAGCCAAAACACTATAATTTCCCCTGACGTAAATATACGTCTTTCCGAAGTGCGATCTTTTTTGTGCACTTGTTATTCATAAAATTTTTCCGAAGGTTTGGAATGCAATAAAAGGACATTGACAATGTTTGCGAAGGATTTACTTATTTCAAATTATTTCCTTCTTTATTCCTCCCCCCCCAATATATCTTATACGCGCGCCTACGTGGAAAACAATTTGCTTTGGGAAGCTACTAGCGTAACTTTTATTTGGCAGTTAAAGGGATTTATTATAAACCATACAAATTATCAAGATATAAGTTACTTTTTGTATATAATTTTACGTATGACAATCCCATGGGGTCACTGGTAATTATTAAACTTGTTCTTAGTATTGTTAAATTAATTATAAAATACATTGTGTAGCACACTGATGCATTTATAAGTGTAATATATCAGTTTAAATGTGTATTTTATTTTTTATTATGTTAGAATGTATTGTTTGTTTACTTTCAGTAAATTAATTTTTTAAAATAATCTTCTGTTTTTGACTTTTCAATATGCTCGCGCCCTTGTAGAGTTGTCACGCCCCCAAGGGGGCCCACAGTTTGAGAAACGCTGTCTTAATATGACTTTATTAAGATCTTAACTTATACCAATAACAGATTAGATAATAATATGATACGTGAGAGAATCTACGGTGGCTAAACACACAATATATATAATATCGAAATAACGTAACCCGGACCACTATCGATAACTAACTCGCCTAAACTCAATTCCAATGTGATATCACAGATCCGAATATTTAAATAGTCACTCCTATCTTTAAGGTCCAACGAAGTATCAATCTATCTGATCCTAGTATAAGTTGCGGTTCACTGGCGTGCAATTGTATGCACCTTGACCTAAGGGCTCTCTGTCACGGGTAACTTCTATTGGTCGTCACTTAACTTCCCAAAACATCTTCACACTTGAAATGCGGACTATCATAACATTCCCCAAATGCCACCAAGCTTATTCTAAACTTTTGTTATTTAAAAGCTTCCTAATTTGCATCTTTCCTTCACACTTTACTTCTTGGGTTGGTTGGAAAAGAGTTGCCATTCACTCTGGCTCCAAAGAACCCAAAAGGATATGCTAATGAAAAAACGCGTCACAATGTGCTCAGCGAGTTTTTTCCTCTGTGTTAAGTTCTTGCTCAAGCACCTCACTCTGCATTTAAAGCTTCCAAAGCATGATTGTCTGCCCGGAGGATGCTTTGATTATCATTTTGTTGCTGTGATGTAAATAACTGACTATCATAAATTCGTAGCCAATGACATATCTGAGATTTACGGGGACACACAAGTGATGTTTATATATTATTATTAAAAAATGTTTCAAAGTTGATCTGGTAACAAATCCAGTGAAGAAAATAAATAATTATGAAAATGTTTCGGAATCAATTGCAATTAAACTTATTCTCGAAATCAAGATTCAGTTTTTTGATGCATCACAGTTGCAACTCAGCGTCGGAGACTATATTAAATGAAGTGCGATGATGAATCCTATTCGGGCAGGCAATCGGGAAGTCGTTGTGCACAAGATCTAGAAAAGGTGCATTCTATTCTTGATCTATTTGCACAAGCCAACTTCGAGATATGAACACAGATTCGATGGAGGGAGCGAGAACGCCCCACTGTAAAGCAACACGAGGGCTGATGGCTGCTGACCTGTTATTTTGAGCACTCCCTTCCAAAGTATCATACCACACCAAGGAGAGGACTTTTCCCACAACACGGTGATTCTTCTGTGGCACCAGGACTCGAACCCCCGGCACGCCAACCCGCAAGTTTGTGACCATAACCACTAGGCTACCGCGGCTGCACAGGTTCAATGGAAGAATGGAAAAATGTAGAATAAAACTAGATCAAATGATATAATAAAAGTAAATGGAAGTTTCTAACATCCAATGACATTAATTGCCGTATTGTTTAAGTCGTTCGTAGAGCTTTATTAAACATATAGAGTTAATAGAAAAAGTTTCAGAGAACAATCAAACTACATTTCCATGGTCCTATTAACCGAACATAACATGTCATTTCTATAACTCTACCCATTATTTATACACAGGTAAAAAAAATTGTCTCTGATATGTATTCAATTGCTTGTCATGGATAGTTAATGAGTAACTCATATAATGTCTGCTTCTATCTTATATTTTTGCAGGATTTTCTTAACTGTCGAAGTGACCCACTAATATATTCCTCTTGCTTTGGGATCAGAGATATAAAATAATTCACACACACACACAATAAAAGTATTTTTACTACCAAAAAATAAAAAGCATCGTTAAGCATTAGAGAGAATATCGAAAGCACAAACTTGTATTCCACATCTCAAAATATAATTGAGAATAAAAAAAACAATATTCGAAACCAAATGAAATATTTTTTGCTGAAAAAGATTAAAAACAATAACTCATTTTTGACAAATATCTTGACACATAATTTCGTATTTGAGGAAAATATTTCATCTGTATAACCGAAACCAAATATAAAATAAATTATATTCTTAAATCTTAATTTATTGTCAACTCGCTAACCTATTTGTAGCTGAAGTAACAAAATCTGATTTGCTATACCTTCTGTTAAATTTTTTCTCTTAAGGTGTGAATATTTTAGAAAACAAAAGGTTCATCTTAAAACCCCATGCTAACTAATAGAACTTTTTTGCTTAAAGCTTGAGAATAGAATCAAAGGGGATGACTTTTCTCAAACCCCAAACAATTCTTAAATATTAGTATTACATTTGACTTATAATTAAGGTAGAGAGAGAGAGAGAGAGACTAATTTAAATGTCCTCTTTCTCTGTTTTAATCGAATTTTTTTTTTTTCTACTCGTACGGAAATTGTTTTGAATCAATTGTACATTTTAGTACGAAAATAAAAATATTTAATTTTTTTTAAGAGGGAAACAATACGAATCGAACGAATATTTTTCTCAACATCTAGAACTATATAAAAATTAACCCTTAAAAATTCTATAAGAGAACAATTTCATATAGTTTCAAATTTTATTGAATATTGGGTCCTCATTGTTATATTTCCGGATGTCACTTTCAGAGGAAGAAGTGACAAATTTGAAAAATAACACCCTCCTGTATGCTATACAAGGACTAATGTCAGGTTATGACATCCCATGCTCTGGGAACTCCTTCAACGTATCTGGAGTTACAATCAAATGACTGGTGAGTTAACCATTGAATGGGGCCCATTTCCTCGCATAGGATATATATAGTGGAATCCTGCGAAGCTCAGGATCCTCACCACTCAGCCATGGCAGTCTTCCTCGGAAGAATGATTCTTGGCATTCAATACCTTTTGCATGACAGACGTTGGTAATTATTTTCCGTAAAGAGATCACTTGAATGTGGAGAGCGAACAATTGAGTGAAGATTAACGTCGCACTATTCAGCTACACGAGGGCTTTTGGCGACGGACCTCGTCATTTTAAACCAGGGTCAAGACCCCTCTCTCCTAACTACCACACCACACCAACGGGAGGACGTTTGAACTCTCGACAGATTTAACGTGCATCGCTGCCCTACACGGTGGGTCTTTAGTGATACTGGGCTCGAACTCGGGACAAACCAGCCACGATCCAATACCCTGACCACTCGGCTACCGCGGCCACGCGCGAACAATCGAAGAAATGTTTTTAAAGAGGTCAGAGTGAGAGTTACAGTACAAAGCAACACGAGGACGACGGAATTTGTCATTTTGTACCTTGTTCAAGCAACGAGAATGACACCCGAGCTCTTAAATACCCCACCTACACCAACGGGAGGATTTTGAGCCACGAGAGATTTAACGAGAATCGGTCCCTTCCACATGGGGGTCATCTGTGGCACCAGGACTCGAACCCTTGATGCCACGAGTTCGTAATCATAACCATTGGGTTACCACGGCCACATGATATGGACTGAAGAAAAAAGGAAAATATAAAAGAAAACTGAAATCGAATATACATATTTTTGTCCGTTTCAGCAAATATTCAGGTGTCGAGAATCGAAATAAACGATTAGATACAAAAAGAAAGAAAGAAGAAAGCTTTTATAAAGAGAATGTGTTTGGGAATTATTTCTATCCTGTTCAGTCGTCGAAACGAAATTTTCTTGACAGCGAGGACGTTTCCAAAACAGCGGCACGCGTCAAAAGTGATAAAGTTTCTTTTCTATTTTGCAAATATCTACACAAAAAAAGGGAAAATCATCTTCATTGCATCACAGGTGGCCATTCTTTTCTAACCTTTACAGAAATTCAAACAGATGCATAAAACTGCATTGTCATTTTTCTTACATGGAAATGATTCTTCCGTAGAAATGCTACTTTCCCTGTGCAACTGGGTAAAAGCGAAAGAGAAAATTGAGCAATTTCTTCGCCATTGACCTCTTTTCGGAACGGATGCAATAACATTTTGACATTTTAATCGATTTCAGTAGTAATGGTAATTGCTTAAATGGAAATGGCGCATCTTTCTCGAGGGCCCGAATGACAAATGGCTCTCTTTTGAAGTCTTCCTCCCTTGGTTTTTGCAATTGATTGGTAATTGATTCTCGGCACCTTATTTTCATGACAATGAGTTTAAGCAATTTACGTAAAACACAAGTTATGCTCATGTAGTTTTTGGTTGCAATGTGAAAAGTGTGTACTTACTCAATATATTGCTTATACCGGGGAGGGGAGCAACCTTTTTCCTCGCCGGGCAAATGGCAAATATTTCACGCGGGTCGCAATGTGAGGATCAAAGAAGAAAACATTATAAGACCCAGGCAATATTGGACACTTAAAATGTGGAAAATTGATCAAGATATTAAAACCGATATTTTTGGCATTTAATACTATATTAATCTCTATTAAACACACATAAAAAAATTTAGGTTTTATGCATTTTTTAGCAAGTTATAAAGTAGTTTCGGTTCCCTTTCATCCATGATCAAGCTCTTGGTTTACATTCCACTGTCATACAAACAAAGCTGCCATGCCGTTTGATAATTTGATTTTCTTCCTTTTGACTAAGTCTCTTATTTTTATTCCAAATATTAATTTATTAAGTCAGAATGGCAGCGAAGAGGAGTTTTGACTGAAATCAGTATTATTTGTGTATAATTTAAACTCAGTTTTACCCATAAAATAGTCACTACTCCAGTTCAGTTTGCTATTTCACGTTATTTGTGTTATTACTAACCGTTACACACAATACAAATAAATAAAAATCTTGCAATTCGTACCCTTACGACATCGACAACAAAATTGGGAGATCTGATTGCTTGATTGATGGAATCTCTGGCTACATTTTTAATACGTTTCTGTGCAATGGGCTATGAGCGGGCTACTCTGAAAAGCCCTGTGGGTCACATGCCGCCCATGGGCCGCAGGTTGAAGTATCGCTGATTTATACTAAATAAAAATATAACATGCATTTACGTAATGTAAAAATAATACATAATAACCTTATTATTTTTGAGGAATTATTTAAGTCACACTTGGAAACAACCAGAGGTCTAGTAATGACATACTTCATAATTTTGAGCCATGACCCATCAGTATTTACTTTTTGTTTATTCAGGGTGACTCATTATTTCCTCCAAGGTTTTTGAGAGCTCTTCTAAAAATACTAAGACAAATATATAAAAAAAGAACATTTGAAACAATAGGAAATATTTCAAGTTTTTTTTTAAACCTATTTTACAGGTGTTTTTTGTGTGAACCCTTGGTCGCACGGTATACATCCATGCGATAGTCCAATTTTTTGCAGCACTCTGCTCAACGTGGTACTCTCAACACATTATTGACAGTACGTCTTAACCTTTCTTAATTAATGGTGTTGTCCGAAAATAGAACCCTTGTTTCTTCTACCTCCTTTGTCCTGTGATGTAGCAGAACTGCATGAAGGGATACCATGTGCGGTCAAGGAACTGGACAATCGCACGGATGTGACTAAGGGTTCACACACAGAACACTCGTAAAATATGTAAAGAAATATTTCTCTCTATTCCTTCAAATTTTCCCCTGCTTTATTCATCTCTTAGTTTTTTTCAATTTCTACTATTAGCTCATATTCTCTATATATTTATATATTTGTCTCGTTCAAATTTTAAATCACTGATAAAATACTTTCTATTCATCCAATCAAGTTGAAAAAAATTTCTTAAAACTTGTAGTGAAGGAAACTTGACGTTAATACAGTTTTTTCAAATATTAATTCATGAATTAAACTTTATTTATTAATTTTTAATTTATTCTGCGTTATTTCCGTCGTAATTACAATTAGCTGCAACAAATGGCACCCGTACGTTTTCTAACAAAATAGAAATTGGCGTTAAAAATTTTTTTTATTTATTTATTTTTTTTTTTTACATTTCTTGTTTTGTACAGTACTCGCAAATCTTGGAGGAAATTATAAATGAGCCTGTAAGTATATATAAATTGTTATACATAAAAGTACCGCTATATTAAATAAACGCTATAGCTTAATTTTAAGCTCTTGTTCCTCTAAATTTAGATTCGTTTCTTTTTCATCTAGTTTATTATGTTTGCGCAAGTATTTATTGATGAATAACAATATTACGTTAATAATGAATTTTATGAATGTTTTTTTTTAAATTCAGTATTACCAGTTTATATTAGCAAAAATAATTTTCTTATTGCGAAACTCTGCTTAGTAACCCCTTAAAATACGAGTTTTTGAAAACTAATAAAAAAAATGATTGAGTTTTTGGACAAAAAAATGAATATAATTATTAAATGATAAATAAATTATTTAAAAATAATATGACTTATAATATATTAATATAAATATCATAATTAATATAATACTAGAAAATGAATTAGAAACTGAGAACGGATCTCAGTGGGGCAATAGAATTAAAATAACACGAGGTACCGGAGCGCCCATGTGAGACACGGGCATGTGCAAATTTGCAGGTAACTTTTGCCCGTGTCAGGCACGGGTAAATGCGTCAAGGGCTAAATAAAAGTAAAACCACCAAACTTAGAAATGTTAATTTTTCCCCCCTAAAATTGTGATACTAGCAAGTTGATAACAAAAACTTTGTTTGGAAAAGAAATTTTTTTTATTTAAATAACCATGAAGTGCAAAGGAAAATAAAAGAAAGAAAAAAAATCCATGTGCAACTTCAAAGGCAAAACACTTTTTTTACAAAGCAAATATTATGCATAGGAACATTAGCTGAAGCATTTCCGATCTATAGAAAGTCTGACATTGAAGTCCCTAAAAATCAAAATGATTCCAATTTGCTATAAGTAATTGTTCATTGGTTATTAGACTGTAAAAAGACCATGTTATTTGATGTACTTGTCCTCAAAATGTAAACGGAGTTCCCTCTACTAATAGGAAAATGTTATATATATAATAACATGTTATAATTAAAAAAGTTACTATTTTAATTGATGTAATGTGTGTAAAAAATTGCTTAGACGCAGAACTAATTTGTGACAAGAAATGAATTCCAAAAAAAAATGGGTATTTTTTTTTTACAAATATTTTTAAATTTTTATACATTTTTCAGTTATTATTTAATATTAGTAAAAATTTTATTGATTGGCTTTAGTATAACATTTGTGTAGTCTGGGATCAATTATAATATATCCAACTTCCTTTACCATATTTTCAGTTAACATCACAATTTACAGTTATTTAACCCTGTTTCACATAACTTCCGCATGACAATGGGGTGAAAGATAGATTTTCTATGAAATGCTTGTATAAATATTTTTAATTGAAGCCTTCATATATGTTTGTATTGCAGTCTATTGCTGAAGAATGATTTCATCCATCCTAATATTAGGTGTTGTTTGACCATCAAGGGTACTAAACCGGTTTGATCATCAAAAATTTAAAAAACAATTGACGTACAGGAAGATTTTGATTTTGAAAAACAACTGAAACAATATAAATTACGTTACATCATTGTAACCATTTATTTTTACTTATAATGATCGTGATATTAATTTCAAAACTTCTGTAAAAAGTTGTCGGCTTTCAACTAAATATTAAATATTTCCTTCCTTCTTGTCTATTCAAATCTGAAAAATGCAAAACCCTGAGAAATTTTAACACATGGAACTCATTTCTCTTAGAGAGCAACTCTTTGTGACGTTTGAGTTTTAAGTTGAGGGAGTGAGTGAGTGAGTGTAGGGTTTTATGGCGCAAGAGCCAATTTTGGCTATGCTGCGCCAAACATTTGTTAAAAATAATTCAAAATGTTTTATAAAATATTTAAAAATAATGACAATACAGTTTTAAAAAGTTAAAATTTCAAAATTTCAAATCACATAAAATCATTTTCAAGTAAATTAAAGAAAAATTTGGGTGGGGATTCCCCACCACAAGTCAGACTATATCTTAAAATAAAAACATAGAAAAAGACGAATGGAACATTTTAGTTTAGACAATACAAGTTATCATTATTTTTCCTGAATCGGGTTGGAGTTAACGTGCGTAAATAAGTGTCAGGATTGTTTATAAAACATTTTTTTACGTGTGAATTTATCCGTAGGATCTCTGGCTCAAGTTCCTCCTCCACGTCATACATAAGCATGTCCTCGTCATCAGTAGTATATTCTGTAGGTACTGACTTTCTGGGTTTATGTAGAGCCATTTTTATTTCAATTTCTTGTTTCTGTACTTTTGGGCGCTTTCTTCTATTTTTTGAATTCTGTTTAACATTTTGTGGGATTTTAGATGTATTAGAAGTTTCACTATTGTTATTAGAAGTGGTGGGAGCAGTATCTATTACAGAAATAGGGGTTGAGATTCTGATGATGATGTAACCGTGACAGAAGATGTGGATGGTAAGAGTTGTGTGCCTGAGTTGATGTAGCTAATTTGGTAACTGTAGGAATTTTAGAAGGCATTGTTGTTTTCGGAACAGATGTTAAAGGTGGTGTAGTAGTTTTAAAGGTGGACATACTATTTTCGTAATATTATTATCGGTTTGGGTTGTTGTGGTTACAGTTGAGGGTTTAGTAGCTTGAGCGTATGTGTTTGAGATATTTGTGGGACTATTCATTTTCGGGCTTCAGGATATGAGATATTTTTATTGGGGTTTTGATTACTTGAATTTCTTTTTTAGTTCTCCACTTGGGGCAGAGTTTTGAATCGGCGGAATGGGCTTGAGAGCAGTTAATACATTTCAGCTCTAGAATGCAATCTGTGGAAGCATGTCCAACAGATGCACATCTAGAGCACGTCAATTGTCCTCTGCAGGCAGTTTGATAGTGTGCGAACCTCTGGCACTTGAAACAGTGCAGAGGATTCGGAATGTATGGACGGATTTTACAATTTAAATAACCAGCTTTAATGGTATGGGGTAGTGTGGGGCTGCAGAAAGTTAAAATTAAGTGTTTGGTTGGTATAACAGTTGTATCTTTTTTTATTGTTATTCTTCTGACCTGAATAACACCCTGATCAGAGAATCCATCCAGAATTTCTGCATCAGGGGTGATCAACAGGTCAGGTTCGGAAATAACACCACGGCAGGAATTCAAAGTTTTGTGCGGACTTATCGTGAGAGGACTATTTAGAAAAGATTTAGCAAGAAGAAAGGACTTAGTTTGTGAAGAGTAGAGTTTGTTTCAATAAGTAGATCCCCGGAACGCAATCGTTTTACTGATTTCGGTTCTCCATCTATTCCTACGAGAGTTTCCTGTATTGCAAAGGGCGATTTCTTCGACATCTCATTGTTTTCAAGTGAAAGCAATAAAAATCTCTGGCAGTCGTTGAAACTTTGTCAATGTTGAGAGTGGGTGATACGAGGCCTTTACCCGGGCACAGCTGCATTGGATCCATAAGTACGCGTACATAACTTCGTCCTGGCGTGCCTCCACCCACCACGGAGTCCAACAAGGGAGGCAGTATGCCGGTCATCTGGTCAAAAACCAGGCACGGCGCTTACCCAGAGTACACCCAGAATATAGTGAATATAGTCCTGAATATAGTCCTGCCTCCCGTCTACAGCGAAGCGTGGGCCAAAGTTATTCCCAGGACATCATTTTCCTCCTTACGGGACCCCGCACAGGGCAAACACGCGGATTGAAAAACCAACGGTGTTAGTCGAAAATAAATAAAGTAACATAATCAAAAAGTATCTAAAGAAATATACGAAAAAGAAACTAAATTAACGCAATACAAAATGAAAACCAAAATATGTTAATAATAAGTATATAGTAAGCTTTTTCAATAGAAAAAACAAATCAATCTGAACAACGTTCATATTTTAAAGTTTGTCTGTGGTCTGGACGTGAAAAGAAGAAAAGGGAAATTGAATGACAAGGAGGATCGAAAATAGAGAAGGGTCACTAAGGTACCCCGGGGGCGTGACACCTGTGTTTACCAAATACAGTAAACCCCTTGGGAAATAGGAAAAGATCACTAGGGTACCTTGGGATTGTGACACCCGTACTCACCTAAAGAAGGTGAGCTCCCTGAGGGGTTAAGTTGAGGGGAATAAAGATGTATGAGAAATATTACAAAATGTAAAGTACTTCTTAAAGTTTAGATTGGATGTACCGTAATTTCTGTGGAGGAAGTATATTGAAACCTTTAGCAGGACACCTAGATGCGCATAAAAGAATATTCGCTTTTAACGCCATTGTATAAATGGCTTGGATCACTCTGGTACAGCCCCGACTCAGAAGACCATCTAATTGCTTTCACTTGCGAAAACGAGCTACCTTTATCTTCTTTTCCTTGAATGAGCTCCGACTCTGCTAGATCATTTAATTCAATTTTCTTAGCTTAATACCCAGAAAGTGATGAATCAGATTTTGATGGTGTTTCATATGATGAACAATTGACTTTAATTATTTTTATCAACAAAAGTAAAGCCTAAGATTTTCTTTCGTCACTCGATTCAATATCGTTGCGATTTTTTTTAATACGAAAAACGTTTCATCATTTTTTTTACCCACGGAAACTTTATTGCCAAAGAGAAATACATTATGACATCCTGAACTACTTATCGACTTCGTCCCCACGGACATTTATCTTTTCAGATGCAAAGAAGTTGAAGAAGCCACTGGTGAAAAACTCGGTGCCCTGTGATACAAAGAACAGTCTGCTCTTTTTCAGCACTGTTTTGTAAGGAGTTTTTCTTCCCTGAGGTAAACGGACGTCGATTTCGACTTTCATCCTCCCATTTTGACTTCTACCAATAAACATGCAACAACAGTGACCAACCATCGGGTGATGTCTTCATTATACGTAGGTACTAATGGCCAAAACACATTAGCGGGCAACATTCTTCCCCGGTCGATCACAGAAACGTACTCGAATGAATGACATTTGTATTATCTTTCGAGGCTTAGTGAAGCTGCTGGAGCAAAACAACCGTAAAGGAAAGCAATCGAAGTACTTAGAAACGGCCCTCTGTTCTTTATGTAGCGCTTGTTGATGACAAAGGTGCCAAAATGCTAATCATTTGCATCGTCTTGGATGAAAAGTGGTTCCTTTTTACGAAGTTTGCAGAGCCATCGTCTTGCATCATCAGAAGAGGTATCTTTCGGAGGATTCAGAAAGGTAATTTCTAGCAGGGCTTCCAGAGGCGTAATGTCTCCAAAAGGATTATTGTTCGACATTTCTTCGCCGTAACTGCATTTCTCTAGCAAATTATACCAATTTCCGTTATGTCACTTAATTATATATGATGATGTGAAATTGTTTTTTGTCGGTAATTATTAAAGAAGGATTTCTGGCATGTTTTTTAAAATTATTTACTTTAATAAGCTAAAAGTTTATATTTTAACAAGTCTAGATTTTCTAACGCACTCTACTATTGGCTCTCATTTATTTTGAAAGAGGCTTGTGTGTTGATATTTTAAAATAGTCACACACACAAGCAAAGGAATTTTACTCGGAACTCTTTTGGATACTATTTACAATGTATGTACAGATGGGTGACAAAATAATACGAACACCACGAAAATGGCCTGGCCCATTTCAAAGACGCACAGCGCGCATGTCATTTTGCGTTGCAGTCCGCCGCCTAGCGGATTCGAAAGGTAATGTATCAGTCGCTCAACAGCTGCAATAGGTGTTGCACGCGTCATTGTAATTTCTGAAAACGCAAAATGACGGACCTGTCAGACTTCGAAAAAGGTATGATTGTTGAATGAGGTGCGCTGGTTGCTCGGTGACGGAAACAGCTAATTATTAGGGCGTGCAAGAAGTACTGTATCTGCTGTTATGACAGCATACAAGAAGCGGGGAATGTGGCGTCTGGCAAGCACAACAGTGGACGGAAAGAAAGCTTTACCGAGAGGGATAAAAGAGTCTTAACCCACATAGTGGCCCGAAAGCGCAAGCAATCGCTATCCCAAATAACGTCTGAGGTGAATAGTCATCCTCGTAACCCTATTTCAGCAAGAACCGTCCAAAGGGAACTGCATGCTTCGAACTTGTATGGAAGAGTTGCAATTCGTAAAACTTTGGTAACAGCACGTCATGCTTTACAGCGACGCCAGTGGTGTAGAACACACAGACAGTGGACCCCACAACAGTGGCAACAAGTCATCTGGTCGGATGAATCAACGTTCTCCCTATTCCAGACCACCGGACGAGTTTATGTGTGAACACCCAAAGAAGCATTTGCTCCTGAATGCATCATGCCGACTGTGAAGCATGGAGGTGGGTCCCTTATGGTATGGGGGCGATATCTTGGCGTGGTCTTGGGCCACTTGTTACTCTGCATGGCAAGGTTCAAGCTGCCCACTATGTCGATATCCTGGGGATCAGGTGCATCCATTTGTCCAGACTTTATTTCCCGAAGAATGCCCATTTTATCAAGACGACAACGCTCCTATCCACAGAGCTAAAATCGTGCAAGAATGGTTTGCAGAGCATGAGGGGACGTAGGTCATCTTTCTTGGTCCCTCAGTCACCTGATTTAAATATTATTGAATATTTGTGGGGATATTTGGAGTCAAAACTCCGTGCTCGATTCCCCCACCATCTACGATTTCGGCATTAGAGACCGCTCTCCACGAAGAATGGCTTCATATTCCATTAAAAGTTGTTCATGACCTCTATGCGTCCATCCCACGTCGCATACAGTCTGTAATTCAGTCAAAGGGGGGTCCAACTCCCTATTAATAAAGCATTTCTCCTCTTTCATAGGTGTTCGTATTATTTTGTCACCCATGTGTACTTAAAATTATGCCTATAAATATTTTTCCGAGTAGTTTACTATGCCTATAAATATAGTTTCGAGTTTTCTGTCAAATTTCACAAGAGTTTCAAGTCTTTTTGAAGAGACACGGAACTTTTTTAAAAAAATGCTAATATCTGTAAAGTTATTTACAAAATTTTTCTGTGAAAAATATCAATATTTCATGGAGTCGTAAGAAGAATTTTCAATTAATTTTTTTAGTTCTGTTTCGGATTTTTATTTTTTTGAAAGTGTTTTCAGAAAATTATATTCATTTGTGGGTGTATAATGAAGAATCTGAGACACGAGGTTTTGCCATTAAAATTCTGAAATTCAATTTTGTTTTTGCAAATGGCATATGAACACTTTCTAAATAAAGCGAAATATTTAAATATATTATCACAATCAACCAAACGTTTGATTGATAAGTTCGAATATAAGAATTAGATTGAAAAATCCTTATTTTCTCAGAAAAATGAACGTAATGTCTTCAAGGAGACAATGAGTTTTCCAAACACTAAAAAAATATACAAAACACACATAATATATATATATATATATATATATATATATATATATATATATATGTGTGTGTGTGTGTGTGTGTGTATCTTGAATAACCTTTGCTTCTAAATGCAGATGATTAAGGATTGCTGAAGATGAATTAAGATTTCATTCATCGCGCGCGCGGTATCAAACGTTACGCAGTGTTTCGCTTTATGCATCCAACTGCTTCGAAGCTGGGTTTTACAGCGAAACTTCTTCGGTGTGGTCTTGGCAACGAAAGCGTTTCCACAAAAACCTTGAAAAAGAGTCTTCTCTCCGTTCGAGCGCATCTTTTCCAAGGTCTCTACTGAATTCAGATGAATGCACTGATTGCGGGTTGTCATCCTCAATCCCTTCATTTTCGAATAACAGTGGCGCACGAACTCTTATTTCTTTCTTGTGCTGTTGATATCTCAGTCGTTTTTCTCGCTACGTCGACTTCTCTTGAGTCATTTCCCTTTCAATGCATTGTGGGGGCTCAAAGAAACTTTACTTGTTATTTGTGAATGATAGCTTCACTATTTTCTAAACATGTCGTTCAATATTATATCATTGTTTTTTTTCTTTACATAAATTCATATGGAAAGACGTACCAAGGTTCCTGGTAACGGACCTTGATATTTTGAGTCGCGGTCAAATGAAGAGGATGGTACCTGACTTGGCATCCTCTCTCAAAATTCCGTATCACGCCCACGTGATCCTTGGAAAATGTAACGTGCATAAGCCCTTCTACGTAGTGGGTCTGCATTGGCACCAGGACTCGTACCCACGAATTGACCATAACACCATCCAAGAACTCGAGAGCTCAGCTATGACGACCACAAACAGACCAGTTATTGACATTTCTCTGGTTCAAGTGATTAGTGCCACTGAAGACCCAGAGTGGTAGTTAGGAAATAGGGTGCCAGCTCAGATGTCACCCTCGTCAATTGACCGATGCTCAAAATGACGAGGTTCAACTGCAATAGCTCTTGTGTTTCTTTTTAGTGTGGCGTTAATTCGTAGTAGGATTCAAAAGTTCAAGGACTGAGTCTAAAAAAATATTGCCAATTAAATTCCTGAAACACATTCTCCTTCGAAATAAGACCCTTGAGCAACAACACACTTTTGCCATTGCATGTAACGGTCATCGAAACATTTCTGAAATCCATTTTTAACCATGTCCTTTAAATCAACCTGCGATGCACTTAAAACTTCATCTCTATACTGAAATTGACAACTCTGCAAGCAGTGCACCAATTCAGGGAAAAGTATTAAGTTGCATGAGGTGAAATCAGGGGACTAAGGAGGATGCGTCAAAACAATCACTTTCACAAGTAATTCAGTGACGAGGTGGGATCTGTGTACTGAAGCGTTGTCATGCAAAAACCTCCCTGACTACTCAGCTCACAATTTGGATCTCTTCTTTCGTATCAACTCACAAAAACGACGCAGGATGTATACATAGAATTCTTTGTTTACGGTGCGTCCTTCAGAGATAAATTTCAGATACACAATGCCCTGGATATCGAAGAACACCTCCTGTATGATCTTGAAGGAATTTCTGCTTGCGTGGAGATTGTGGTAATTTCCACGTTGCCGAGCTCTCTTAGATTGAGGTTCGCATAAAAACATAATTTTTTCGTTTCCAGTAGCAATTTTACCTAGTAGGGAAGGATCTTTGTCAACAGGTGAGGTTAAGTCTCCTGCCATTTTCATTCGAATTGCCTTCTGATCTTAGTTTAACATGCGGGGAACGATGTATTGACACATCCTATGCATATAAAGATCCTTAGTCAGTATCTGTTCACATGTGGCCTAGGACATCCCAACTGATTCTGCTATTTGCACTGTTGTTTGAAGCCGTCTCGCCGCAGAAAACCTTGTCGATGTTTTCAGGGGTACGGGAGTCTGCGGGGCGTTTCCCTGCCTTCTCTGAAACGTCAAAAGCCTTTACATGCTTCAACATTTCGTAAGCCTCCCTAGCAATCTTTCCCAAGAGAACACAAAATTTGATTTTCAATTCTGCTCAACAGACGCAATTTCTTTCAAATGCATCCACCTACAAAATACGACGCCGTGGAGAGCCACCGACTACGTGATTTCGGACAAACCTTTTTTTAGAAAAGGGAAGAAACACAGAAACGTTATCGTAATCGCTCTACTGCAATTGTTTACGTTATTAACTCCTTTTGAATCCTACCTCGTATGACTCTCCTTCTTCCTCATTGGTTCAAGTGCTGCTTTAAGATGCATTTCGATATTGAGCTTCAAACTCCTCCTGCAGTGAGTATTTTTAATCGACACCGCATATGATGACTGTTTGGTTTCTCACTCACTTTGACATCAGACCAGTTGAGTTTCGGTTGAATGGCGCGATAGTTAATCATCATTCTGAAGAATTATTTTGTTTGAGGGGAATCTGAATTCCTAGTGTGCAGCAGACTCATTCCGCTACGAAGCTTACCATTGGTGGATCACTACCCTCTCACTTAATGGGAGTTAGAAAATGAATGTCATGTCTTCATTTGACAGAAGGTTTCCATTAGGGTCACATCCCTGAAAATTCTCTCGCCTGTGGCACTTTTATAAAAACTAAAAAAGAAAGAAAAGGCAGATTACTTGTTACATATTTAATTGGTATACTTTTTATGTTGGATTTATTTCAAAAAACATCCTTTTTTATTTTCCCTGACACCAAGATAATTTAATAGACGGATGTTCTTCAAAAGCTTCCAGTGCGTCTAACATTAGAGCCGTTACGAAAATTACCTGCAAACTTCATTTAGTGTGGCTTTAAGATTATTGAGCCAGTTGAAGGGCTTTGCTACATAACATCTGAGAAACGTTAGCTCGGAGGAATCATGTAAAAGTTACTGTTCCCGTTAACTTCCACAGAATTATCTCAGGTATTAATTCATGTTGGAGATTGTTTTTAAAGAATCAATAGAAAAACCACATTACATTTCTTCTAATATTTCTCAACCAACAATGAAATATCCAAAAAATAATTCATGATATATAAGTAACCTTTTTGAGCTTTTGTCACATTAAGAATATTATCCTCTTTTTCTGTGAACGCCTTTTGCAAAGGAATGATTAAACTCTTTTAGAAATGGAGGTTAAGACACGGGTGAACATTCTAAAATAATAATTAGGAGTGATTTTTTGATCCAATCGCTTTAGTTGACAGATCCAAAATATTGGGGCACAAGATGGCATCCAAAAAACAACTTGGTTGCTGTTTTATAAAATGGAAGTTCTTTTATTTTATTTTGCGCCTGTATTATTGTGCTGAATACTTTTCAGTCCTACTTATAATAATCGAATAAGAAAGAAATGATCAGTCTGTTTGGATTGGAAGAGCATTACGCGTCTATCGGCGAATACGGAAAATATAAAGACTGCATTTTCGTTGACTTCTTTTTGAGGGACCTCTCATAAAATTACTTTATTATTTCCTTACTTAATACTGTGTTTATAGTAAGTAAATACTAAACAAAACACCAAAAGCAATAAAATGCATTCAAACAGAAAAAAATAGAATATTTTTAATGTAAGTACCGATTTCAACGGATTGATTACGATAAATATTAATTTCCAGTACGCTTAGTAATGTGTGTTAAATTTATATGTAATATACTCAGAGTTGCTTTTAAATTGTGATTTCCTTTTTAAATTTTAAACCATAATTTTTAAAACTTATTTATAGTAATCTACAATACAGTTTTAAATTTAATGGCTATATTAAAGTTTTATTGATTTAAAACCGAGACAATCGTTTCTGTTGTTCATTCCCTGGAAGTATTAAGAGCATACAATTCAAATCCGACTTAACCGATTGCTCCCGATAGCATTCGTTTATTGGCTGTCACATCCACAGCCAACAATCATGAAATTCAAATTCATCGCCTCAAAATTCAATAAATAAATAAAATCTTTACACATAGTGAAGCATCGAAATATTTCGTAATAACTCTTGATACCACTTCATCAACATATTGTCGCTAACAGTTCCTAACCATAAAAAACTCCCATCAAAATGTTAATAAATAAAACTGTAAAATTGCTCCCACAAAACTAAAAATTAACAATTTGCATAAAGTACGTTCTGTCACGAAAAATTTGAATTTGTTCAAGTGACGCTAAGAAAATTTTCGTGACAGAATGCATTTTGTTGACAATCTCTTGATTTCTGTATAAATATCCTGTATTTCTGTATGTTTCTGTTACAATGGGATGTATCGGAACTCGAGCAAAAATACTAAATACGTATTCCTATCACCAAAATTTAGATTTTCTAGGTTTCTAAGGCCCCTCTCCGAAAAATCAATCAAATCAAATAAAGAATCGACGCGAAACATAGAAAATCAATCTAATAGTAAATGGTTTACTTGTTGAAGCAGCTGAGCTCGCGTGAAAGGACGCACGAAGTTAAGTGTCGAGGAAACTCATGCTGTGCTGCCTTTTGTTTTTAATACTCCTACATATTAGTCCTCGTCTGCTGATTCTGGGAATATTGGACACTAAGTATCTATAGTATTGAATTCACCTGGTTATGTAATAAAGTTCTATTTATGCATTGTACAGTCATTACAATACGTGATACCTAATAATTTTACCGATTGTCATCCCAGCTACTTAAAGTTAATAACACTGGGAGCTATGAAATATATGGTATTCTCAGATTAACTTAATAAACTGCTCAATAATCCACGTAAAGAGATTTTCTAAGTAAATATTTTAATCATTAATTTTTTTTCGTTTAAAAATTTAGAAAGTTTTCTAAATATCCATTGTTTTGAGTTTCATTCGAATTCGATTTCTATATGTAATCGAAGAAATCAAAAATAAGGAACTGCATATTAGTCAACACCGGAAGTGGGACCCCTCGCACCACGCCCTCGGGAAACTTGGAGCCTCGACCCCTCTACACGGCATGACACTAGGATTCGAATTTATGACGAGGTGGCCAAGAGTCCATGACCACGACTACTAGACTATCGCGACCCTCTCAAATGATCCGTAGCATGTTTATTTCATGACTCATTCATCGATAGTTAACTTTTCTAAAATGATACAAACCCATCCACTGCAATTTCCGATTTTAAGGTTTCACATGAGGTACTTTAGAATTATTGGGCTACGTGACCCTGACCATTAAGTTACCATGGTCCCAAATATCCAGGGAGAATTACATTTATAATTCCGCATGTGATCAAAAATACAAATGTATAAAAATTTCATGATTTTCGTGTTTTTATCAAATTAACTTATTGATTTCATCATATTACTTTTTTTTAAAAATACATTATGTCAGTGTCAAGAATTCGAAAAAATACCTATTTGGCGCAAACAAGGTGTCGTCCACGTCACTTGACTATGGTTCAAAATTACGTGGTCCGTCGCCAAAAGCCCTAGTGTAGCTGAACAGTGCGACGTTAATATTCAATCAATCAAAAGTTTTAAAATTTTGTCATTGTTTTTCCTTATTTTAAAATGTTTTATTCGTTCGTATATTTTTGCATCGCTATCCCAGAAACATAAATATTTTAGTATTATATTTCCTTTAATATTATTGCTAGAACTAGATGGAGGGTTGTTTTATCTGCGAATAAATGGGTCAGCTCACATCACTTTTCAATTTCTCTATAGTACAGTTCTGAGCTGCTTTATCTGTAATTTTAAAAGTACCAACGAAAGGCTTTTCTATCATGTTTTATTTGTTTGAGATATTTTTTTAATAACACGGCCTCTCTGTGGCTAAAAGCATTCTTTACTAAAATTTGAGAACAATTAAAAATGCTACGGTAAAAGTCGTTTATTGGGACGCGAATTCAGCTGTCGAACTAGTCATATGTTATTATTATAGTATATTAGTGCATTATAATTAGTATATTAGTGAATTATATAATTAGTATATTATAATTAGTATATTAGTGCATTATAATTAGTATATTATTATAATTAAATAGAGTATATTATAAGTAAAGAATATTTAAAAATACAGGGTTAGTCATGTCATAATTCCCACCGACGTTTCACAAAAAGTACTATAGTAAAACCAAAGTAAAAGTACTATAGTACTATGTAAAAAGAACATTTGAATTGTTTCTGTATTCTTATAAATGTTCTTTTTTTTTGTTGCTATATTTGACTTTTTTTTTTTTTTACTGCAGTAGTTTTTAAAACCTCGGTGGGAATTATGACTAACCCTGTATTTTTAAAATATGTGCTTTACTTATAATATAATATACTAATTATTACATGACTTAGAGGTGCTCTATGGGGGAAACCTTGGTTACAGTTCCTGCTACACAACTTAACATTATAATACTAACGATATTGACAGCCCGTATTATCCTTTCATGCAGTTCCTGTTACATTACGTGGTAAAGGAAGCAAGAAAACTTGGTCTTATGCAAGAAATCAAGTTTTCCGACCAAACGGAAAGGATAACTCGTGATCTCAATAACGTTGGTAGGATCCTGTTGTGAGTAGAGTGGGACAAGAACTGGACTAGCGCATTGTTGAGGGACCATGGGGGTTCAGATTGCATATCTGGAGAGGGATTTGAAAATCAAGAGTTCTCTATAAAAAATCTCAAAGCGAATCGAGACAAGATGCAAATGCTCTTTGGCTCGGGTGACTGTATTAGCCTAATGGTCATCATCACGAACTCGTGGCTGGCGTTGCCGATTCGAGTCTGAGGTTACTGAAGGCACGCCGCATAGAGGAGATGATGCATTTTTAAATCTGCCGTGGAGGGGAAGTTAGGAAAGTCCTCGTCTTCGTCACTCGACCAGGGTTCAAAATTAAGTCACCCATTTCCCTCGTGTTGTTTAAAGTGCGGCATCGTTCTCTCATTTGGCACGGAGGGGAAATTAAGAAACAGGCTCTCCTCATTGGGTCGTTTTTTTAAGATCCACCACCCCTAACCCTTTTAACCAGATTTAAATGTGTGAAAAGTGTGATAAATCCCCAATTTTCTGATTCCTTTAAAAACCTTTATTTTCCAGTTTTCGGATCCCTTTATGATTAAAACGCGATTGTCTGGAATTAGCAAATATTTCACTCGAGTTTTGAGTTTTTTCTGCTCAGAATGTTTCACACACAAAATCTTAATGTGCAAATGTGACGTTTAAGCGCCTTTATCAAATACATCTCCGTTAGAAAACGTCCCGAGAAGAACAGAGTCTGCGGACCTCTTTTTGAAGTAACCGCGACTGTTTCCTTCGTGGAATCGCCACGTTCCCGTTGCAGTACAGTTGTTTTTCCCGCACTCCCACAGAGAGGGAAAAAGCAAATGAAAAAAGAAAGAGTCCATCACGCTTTTTTTGTGTCGAGTGGAGTTGACATGCAAGGATGTGAGGGGGAGATTGCGATCTGCGGCGCTAAAAGAAAGACGTCTCGCGGTGAGGAGCCGCGTGGGCGAACGATGACGGAAAAAGAAATTGCGAGCACTTTTTTTTTGTCACCACTTTACCAAAGTCAGTTCAGAAAATGCATTTAAGTTACATTTGTTACAGTTCATCGCACGTCGGACCTTTTCCTTTCAATCTCTTAACACATTTTTTTTAAAAAAATCTTTTAACTCTGAAATATTAAATACAAAACACATTTCATAAAAAAGTTTGAGCAAATACTTAAATAAATTTTGTAACGCAACGGTATAGTGGAAAACAGAATAAGCAAATTAGTTTTGAGGTATAAAAGTGAGCTAATAGTGTTGTGCTAAGTATTGAGCGAAGTGAACGATTAGAAGTGCTGAAAGTTTCCCTTTCAGTTTGAGAATTAGATTCATTAGCTATTTTGTAATACCTTGCCTAATCCGAGGTACTTATTGGTTTCGAGAGTAAATTCTGTTATGGAAAGTTCTTGGACTCATTTTATTGAACTTCAGATTCGAGGTATCACTGCAATCAGTAAAGCTTCTCCCGCTTTGTGAGATCTACAGTTTGGAATGTCTGCAAGTATTTCAAACGACTCCTCGTAACCCTTGAGTAAGGACAGTATTCGAGCAAAATCATTTTATAGATTATTTGTGTGTTATGACTTAGGGATTATTGTGTGTGCCATAGGTTCTGTGGTAAAGACGGGTTCGAGTCTCTGTATCTCAAGTACGAACCTTTGAAAGTGAGGCTTTGGGGAAACCTTTACACTAAGAGATTTTTTTATATGTTGTTTTCAATGAAAACCACTACTCATCTTGGGGTGGAACCGGGATGTATGCAAATGGGTATTACTATTTCACTACAACTGTAATGAAAGAGAATAACATGAAGTTTCAGTGAAAAAATGGAGCAGAAGATCCCGAGAAAACCTACGTGAAGATAATAGCGTATCCTTTAAGCTTTTTGTTTGGATGGAGGTTTCATTTATTATTACGTTAAAAGAAGTGGAAAAGGAAATCGTTGCATGCGCATTAATATATTTTCCATAATTTTGATGAAGAAGAATAAAATATAAATTAAAACTTCCACTGAGTCTATGTTTTATTTATGATCCAGTTGTGCTCGCATGATTTATGCTGAAGCAATTTTTGTCTGACTGTTTTATATCACTTCGAAACGAATTTCATAAATGCTTACATATTTCAACTTTTTCATAAAATTCTGGAATTTATTTCTTTTTATAAGCAATGAGTAATGGACAAAAATATACCATAGTGACGGAAAAAAAAGTATATTCCAGTACAGAAAGAAAATTACAGTAAAAATGATCAAAGCGCGATAATTTGCTCTTCTCCATCAGTTTTCAAAAATAAATGTTTCATTGAAATGATATTTGAAACTGAGATTCATTTAATGGATCTTAAGATTCAAATATATATATATAAGATTACACAAAACAAGGAAATTTGTCGATGCTGTTAAATTAACTTTGATAAAAAGATGAATACATTGAATGTTCTATTCATTTGAAATTTTCCACCGTAGGCTTTTTGTACCAAGATGATAAGATTTTTTTCCCATTGTACGTAATTTATCTCCGTGGCCTTGCAGAGTCTCAAGCAAAAGCGATCAAAATTCAAAAGGTTTAAAATCTAGAGAGTAACATTGTTATCATTTTCATTTAATTTCAAATACTGGTTATCTAAGATTTCCGGGAATAAATAAACACTGAGAGAGAAGGGATGATTCAATCGTTTCTACAGAGAATAATGAGGAAAATCTTATCAGCTTCACTTTGCGTTGTCACTGCTGATGCGTCGTAAAACGGTGTTATCCATTCTTGTCTTATCACTTGGGTAGGGGTGACATATAATAAAACAAGACATTAACAATGTTTATTACACGTTGTTGTATAATCAGCACTGAATAACCAGAGCAGTTATGCAATTCCCATTGATAATATATAAACTACTCGCTTTAACAATGCTCAAAAGAAGCCACTTCAGAGATTCTGTAAAAGTGCTTCCACTGCATTCGTAGTTATATGGCAAGGAAACAAACACAAACATATGGGAGTTCTTTTCGTTGCACTATAAAGTTGCACGAGAACTATGGGCAACGGACCTCGCAACTTCGGACTATGGTTAAGTGAAGAGGACGACACTTGAGCTGGCACCTCCCTCTTCTAAATTCCACACCACACTAATGGGAGGATGTCTGAGTCTTGGAATATTTAAAGTGCATCGTCCCTCTCTGCATGGCGTGTCTTCAGCGGTTTTAGGCTCGAACTCATGATGTACCAGCCACAGCTCCGTGACCTTGACTACTAGGCCATGCACAAACAGACAGAACTCGAAACCTGATTCTCCGATTTGATTTTTTAGGTACGGCTCGATCTCTGAATATGTGCTTTTCTCAAGCATCGAGAAAGAAAGCAGGAATGTTTTTGTTTTTTTTTAGTTTCAAAGAAATGGCGAACTATTGTGAAACGAAAATATAAAATGTTCCCTCAAAGGCAGCAGCTGTTTCTATAAAATCCAGTTTTAGTAATTTTCTCTTTCGGAAAAAATAAATTCAATAAACTATAAAAATAGGGTGTAACACACATATTCGAATAAACGGCTCCACAACACGAGATTTTTTTTTTTTAAAAAAAAAAAGCCCACGACTGCGAAATTAAAAAGAGCTTCTACTGTTGAAGAAAAATGATAGACAGTTTTTTAAAAAGAAAACCCAGCCGTCAAAATTGTTTGTTCCATTTCTAGAGCTTTCGATGCATGTTTTCGAGCTTAATGGCAACAGATAGAAGGGGAGAAAAAAAGTAACCAATGCTTCTCTCTCTCTCCAAAGATGATTATCTCGCATTTTCTTTCGCAACATACTAAAATAATTAGCCTCAAGCTCTCATTAGGTCAACCAAATATTCAATTTCAAAGGGAAAAAAACCACTTTATCTCAAAGTTATTTTGTATTTTTGTTTCTGGTTTCGCGAAACATGAACAGAGGTCCTATCTAATTGTTACTTGGTTCCGACGACTTTGCCTTTTTTCCTGCCCCTCCCTGTTTTCAACATGCGGACATTTTATAAAATATGTAATCGGCTGACACGATTTTATAAGGAATGCATCAACTATATATAAATACTGCTGTTACCACCATTTTTCGCTGTTGAGTCATTACATGACGCGCTGTCCAGTAAGTAGATGTAGACCAGGGGTGGCGAACCTTTTTGGATCAACGTGCCATTTTTTCTAAAAAAGTGTTTAATAGGATATAGACGTGTCGTCAAATAATTTTGACTTGTTATTTTTGGGAAAATAATAAAATTAAATACTAACCACTCAAAACTCTTTGTTTACCATTAAAAAATACATTTTGCTCTGTATAGCAGTAAATGTTTTGGATATACGTATAATTCAAATTAAAGTAACATTAGTGTGACTTCTGTTGTTGCCGATCAGATGACAAATAACTTACATTATGATTGTAAGATGTTACTTTTAGCAGAGAACACATGCTGAATTAGAGTCATCTGCCAAATGGTTTTCTAAGAGTGAGTCTTAAATGTTATTCATCTCTGAAAATAATGATTCTCAGGCATAGGTAGAAGAAAATATGGTTAAAAAAAGCAGGAGCCAACTTCTTTAAACAGTTAAATGTATCTGGAATCTAATTCCATGTTTCCAAAATTTCGTTACTGACATTTTTACTTATATTACTTGTTTTAACTTTCTGTTTCAATCAATTCAAACATTTTTCTTGTTTTAATAAATTTTTGAATCCATATTGAACTAGACTGGAAATCAAGCACAGTTGCATTAAAAATTCTTCAATTTCTTCCAATCGAATTGGGACAAGTTCAGTATTTCAAATGAAGTCACATCAGGGTGCATAATAATTATGGAAATAAGTTTTTGAATAACTTTTTCTTCGTCTGATTTTTTCAAGTTTGGGAAGTACTAGTAGTTTTTTGTAATAATGTCGTTTTTGAAAATATGCAAATTAGAGTCAAAAGCATTGATATCCCTCTTTCGATAATATTTTTTATTTGTCTTGAGGCCTTACATTCAATTCTTTGAAATGTTGGCATCTGTCTGAAAAAACGCGACTAATCACTCGCGTTTATTCGCAATACTTCATAGTGAACTTTGGTATTTTGAACTAAAATGCTAACCGTTTTTTTTTTTATCAGAGACGTGCCCAAGTAATTGTGTCGCGTGCCATTGGTTCGCCATCCCTGATGTAGACTATTGTAAAAAGTCATCGTCATCTTGAAGGTCGATAACTGTGTGATTCGAGAGGTTGTCTGCGTCCATCACTTCGTGTCCGTACAGTGGGTCTCACTGTCTCAAACTTTTTTGAGATGTTTAAAAACAGATGCAGGCGTTTTACTGGTGGGCTTCATGACAAACGGTCAGCGTGGCACGTTATTACGAGACACTTAGAAAACTGTGCGTGAGACGTAACAATGCCAAACAGAGGTGCGAAGGAAATGTTCGACCACCTTTCAAACAACCCGGATCTCGCACCAAGGGACTTCCTCTGTTCAAACACCTGAAACTTCGGGATGATATTGAGGTCAGATTCGTTGTTGCTCGATGGCTGAAATTGCAGGTGGTATTTGATGAAAGCACATCCTCACACTCGTGCCCTGCTTCCATAAATACCAAAAACAATTGTGGTACCTATATTAAAAAATAGAATGATCGTTGTAGTTCATTAGTTTGTTCCAAATAATTGTTTCGTGTGTGTGTTGCGAAACGGAACTTATTTTCTGTGAATTGCCTAAGTATTTACAAAATGCGTAGAATCCAATTAAATTATGCACGATGTAGTAAAAGCGTAATCAAAGATAAAAATATAAAATGTAACCCGATAGTTTAAAAAAAATTGTAGATAAATGCTATTTAAATATCGATACTTTCTAAAAATATGGATTCCCCTTATCTCAGTTACGTCCTTCATCTTATTTGAATGCGTTCGTTATCTTTCTTTTCATGTTACCAAAAGGATTTCCCTTTTCAATCTTATCGCGTGACCTTGCACACACCTGATCAAAACAATGATAAAAAAGGCGCATCGCTCTGTTTTTTCCCCCTCGTAGCCTCTCCGGTGTGCTCCCGTTTCGTTATCTTGGCGCGCACAAAGGTTCGCTATTGTAAGAACCGAGCATGCGCCTGGACAAGAGAGCACAGATGGTCTACTTTCACCACAGCAAACAATGTTATTATAAATCAGCTTAAAAGATTTATTTATATAAGTGAAATTTAAGTAATGTTTTCATACGCCACAAAGATAAATGAGTAAGAAATTGTGCATAAAAATGTTTTATGGATATTCTTTGCGTAGATATTAATGTCAATGACTTTAATGTAGTGTGCTAAAGCAACCAAATCTTTGAAACAGAAATTCTATTTTCGTTGTTAAAAGTTTTATTTAAGATGACTGACTACATTAGGAACTGTCATTTTGAAATAGCGTGTCAATGAAAACGTTAAGGTATTTAGTGTCACTTGAATTAGAATATACATATAAAATGGTTTTAAGAAATTATAACATTAAAATTTTTTTTTTTTGGGTGCAATGTATTGGCAAAAAAGGAAGAAAAAACAACATATTTCCACCAAAACATTTTTCTCTCATGAGAAAAATGCTCCTATAACAATAATATTTTTGTATATAGCTACCGGGGTTGTACTAAAATGTGAAAAATTCACATTCTTTTCAGAGATGCTATCCATTCAAATAATAACGGTTTTGTTTTTTCTTGAAATTTCTCTGATGTAATAAAATACGAGTTAAACTTTTTCTAAATTATATATTTCAAAAATTTTAGTTCAACTCCGGTGTAGAAGTCTTAGCTATAAATAAGCAAAATATTATTGTAAAAGCATTTTTCATAAAAAAAAAAAAAAAAAATGTCATTCTTTCTTCCTATTTTTCTTTCAATAATTTTTTCGTCATAATATTCGTAAAAATATATTATAAGTATATTGTAATTCGAATGACGCAAAATCGCTTTTTCTTATATCATTGTTTTGAATATATTCATTCATCTTAAATGAAACTGAAGACACGTTCTGGAAGGGTACATTGACTACAAAAAATGAACTAGTTGAATTAGAATTGAGGAATTCATTTAAAAGAACTGGATGCAAAACACTTTTTTTTTAATGTTTAGCAGTGGAGGATAGAATCTTATAATGCTCTTAATAAATACGTAGTATGCACATATACTCCCTAAAGCCAAAAGAGTCAGCGTGATTCATATATCTTTGTTTTTGATCCTGCCATTATTGTACCAATGATCAATTAGTTCAAAGGCATTCCAAGGCACCTTAATCTGTCCCAAGTGAAATCAATTGATGAATAGTACAGATATATAACAGGTCACTATAAATCCTCAAGGGGGAGAAGTTTTATGGCGCAAGACTCAATTTTCTCTGAGACGCACCAAACATTTTTTTAAAAATATAGCAACGGTCTTAAAACCAGATTTAAACCGGCAGGTAAAAACAGCGTAAAAGGCCAGGAATAAAATTTTGAATATAGTATAAAAATATCAATCTTAAATTTGTAAAAAAGAAATAATTTCCGATGGAGGTTTTCTATCACCAGCTGATATGTTTGAAACAGACGAATGAGATAAAATATGAAACAACTTATTAAAATCGACGCATGGAGTATGAGACGTTACAGTAAAAGCATTCTTTCCACTTTCGTGGAATAGTAAATGTCTAAGTATCAGACGCAAATTGACATCTTCTCTTCGTATTGGAGCAATAAACCATGCTACGATGATGGGGTTCAGTAAGCGAACTCCATGATTCTTGGCATGTTGTTTTAATGGTATTTAAGATGAACATATTTATGTTATACCAAGCGGGACTTTGCTAGCTGTAGCAAAATCAAGGCAGTGCAGTCTGCACTTGTTCATTTCCTTATTCCTCGCCGGTAAAATCAATGAACATACCAGCCTAAACCTATATTTTGCACTCTAGGACTTTAACGAAATCGCAGCTTGAGATGTTTTTGAATACATTTTCCTTCATTTAAATTTCCCGCCTTGTAGAACGAAAAACTGCCCTTTTCTCATTATACTTCTTTTATTTTTGTCCTTTCTTCTAGATGTTACTAAGAAATATCTTTTTAATCAAAAAAATCTAGCCAGAATCATTTGACCGTATTTATTGGGATATGAACCCTACATTCTCTCTTTACCATGGTTACCATTATGGTAACAAAATCAAGGTCGGCATATTTCAAATCATAGGTTTGAGTCCAGGTGTCACTAAAAACTTGCCCTATAAGAGGACGTTAAACCTTTCGAAACTCAAAATGCTTTGTTTGTTGTGAAGTGTGAGAGTTATGTTAAGGTCTCACTCTAAGGCAACACAAGGCCTCTTGGGGATGAACGCCCTCATTTTGAGTCTCGGTCAAGTAACGAGAACACCTCCATCTGACTACCACACCAACGGGAGGCCTTGCTAGATGGATCGTACATCGGTCCCCTTAGCACTTTGCAAGGTAGGTCTTCTGTGGCATTGGGGCTCGTAACCCTAGCTACGAGCTGGTGATCCTAACTACGGCCACTGGGCGGGATGTGGAAGTTTGGAGAGTAAGATAGGATCTCAAGTATCGTTGTCATCCAACCCTAGTTTAAACGAGTCCTTTCCACTCCCTTAGCTTTGAAATGCAGCATTAAAAGAAAACTAATCCTTCCTTCGCATTCATCATTGAGAAGGATTCTCAATTTTTGAGACGAATAATGAGTCACATTGCTTCCATTCTTCCGTGAGCAAATTTTCTATTGAGATATTCCTCCTAGAGTAGAAAGGAAGGAGATTTCCATTTGCAATTCATGCCCCCCTCCACCTCCCGCCTTTGTTGGATGGCTTCCAAATTCTATTGACCCTTCGTAACAATTCATTTGAAAAGAGTGCTCGCAACTTACCACTTCGGATTGCGCAACATCTTTAGAAGAATGCACGATGACATAATAAACATCGTTTTCTTTTGCGTAAGAGAAGAGTGCGATACTATATCCCACCAGTTTAAACACGATTCTTTTCTCTAGATTCGGTTTTGAGCGGGAAAAGAAAATTGTTTTCGAGACAGAAATGAAAAAAAAAATATTTCCTTAACACGGTAACAATGATAGCTCCCCCCCCCCCTTCTTGAAAAGCGTTTGATTCATTTAAAATGTTCCAACGCAAAGAGGAGAAACAATTTATGTCTTTGGGTTTGTATCCAATGAAGACAGACCGTGCGAGAGATTTCACAAAAAACTTTTATTGCTCGCCACACGTGACAGTTGCATTGAAAGCCAATCGAAGGGCGGACAGAATAAGCGTGATTTCAGCGGAATAAATTCAGATGCAACTGAAAAAGAAATCACTCTGGTGGAGGGCGAGAGAGAGTTACCTTGACGTCGTCCTGTACAACAACTCCAGGGCAATTGGCAACGGAGCTCGTAGTTTTGAACCTAGGACAAGTGACTAAGACGACACTGGAACTGAGAGCTCCTCTTCGAACTTCCACACCACCCCAATGGGAGGACATGGAGCCTTGACAGATTTAAAGTGCATACACTGAGTCTTCACTGGCACTAGTCTCGAACTCATGACACGCCGGCCACGAGATGGTGGCCCTAACCACTAGGCTACGGCGGCCACTTAAAAAATGGCGGACTTAAATTCGATTAATAAATTATAGTTTAAAAAAAAACTAAACTAAAAAACGTGCTCTTATAATGAATTGAACTAAAAAGTAAAACAAGTAATATAGAAAAAAAAATTTTAAGTCAATTCCTACTTAGATCAACAGAGAAAATTTTTATTTTAGCTACTTTTTATTAAATAGTTACAATTAATAAAAATATATATACATGGGACAGAATCACAACACATTAAGTGGTCATTCATTTTTATTCATTATCATTAAAGTATCGTATTGTGTCATCCAAAACAATCGTATATATAAAATTTCAGCTCAATGGAGCGCTTTAAAATGTATTTTATTAACGACTGAAAATTCCACGAAAATAAATAAATATATGTATAGAGAGAGAGAGAGAGAGTGTGTGAGCTAATAGTAGGAATTGAAAAATAGCTCTTGATATCAGAACAAAACGATTAACGAGAAAATTAGTGTCATTCTGGTAAAAGCGTGGGGTGTGTGTGAGTGCTTGGTACTATATTTTTACACTAAATCAGCATTTCAGAATAGAACTAGTAATAAATTATAACAAGTGATATCGAACACCCCACGCTTTTATCCCAATGACATTAATTTTCTCGTTAATCATTTTATTATTATATTAATAATTATTTTTTTTTACTTTTTAGTTCGATTCGCTATAAGTGGCCGCGGTAGCCGAGTGGTATTGGTATCGGATCGTGGCTTGCCTTGTCACGAATTCGAGCCCAGTACCACTAAAGACCCGCCGAGTAGGGCAGTGATGCACGTTAAATCTGTCGAGAGCTGAAACGTCCTTCCGTTGGTGTGGTAGTTAGGAGAGAGGGGTGCCAGCTCAGGTGTCGTTCACGTCACTTGACCATGGTTTAAAATTACGTGGTCCGTCCCCAAAAGCCCTCTTGTAGCTGAACAGTGCGACGTTAATAAACAATCAATCAATCGAATCGCTATAAAAGCGTGTTTTTTAGTTTTTTAAACTATAATTTATTTTTCATTTTTTAGTTCGATCTACAATAAAAGAGTGTTTTTTAGTTTTGTAAACTATAATTTACACATTGATGAATTAATCTTTTTTGTCTGTCGTATTTTTGTTAACCATGAGGGTTTTCGCCTTGGGATTGTAAATTAATCTTTTAGTGACCAAATCTGGAAATGAGAAATCGTTAATCCTGATGATTCTGATCAGGACAATGGAACAAAATTATTGAATTATTGTATTATGATCGATCCTTGACATGTGTGCAAAATTTCGAATTAATCTGACCTTTTAAAGTGGGTAAAAATTAAAAGATTCCATTATGTACAGGTGAAGCTAATAAAAGCGATTTAAAAAAGATTTCATGCGTAAAAGTTTTCTTTATAATATTATTTCATTGGATCTTTTTTATTTCGATGAAAGCAAGTTTTTTTAGAAAACATATATAATTTTACTGCTTGACTTCTGCATCTTTTCACACTTTTGTTTTCGTGTCACCGCCTCCTACAAGTGGGATCTCAATTATCTCTCTAACACCGTTTGGTCACTAAAAGCATTCCATTTTTAATGAGATAACTTTACTTTCCGTAGTTAGGAAAAGAATTTGAAAATAAATTCAATTAGAAACTGATTTAAAAATAAGTTATATAAAATCATTTTGATGAATACAAATATAAGAACCAAAAACCCCAGAGAATGTTCTATGGTAAAATAATTTTATTTCTAAGAGCGAATATTCTCCGTAAGACTACGCCTTTGTTTGTGTAGATAAAATTACATTAAGCTTTTTATAAAAGAAAAACAAAATTTTGATTATTTTAGTTTTAGGCAAAAAAATACCCCGTAAAACAGCCACAAACCAAATTAAACAAATTTTTAACAGGTCACCATTTTTTTTAAATTTACTTCTGTATCGGTAGACATTTTCACTTGACTTCCTTCCTGGACAGTGGTCATGTTAGCCTAATGGTCAGGAACACTATTTCGCAATCGACATTTTTTGTCAAATTGAGGGTCGAATCCCGGTGCTACAAAGACACTCCGTATAGTGAGGCTGATGCTGAAAGTCCTCCCGTCGAAGTGGTGTAAAAGTTAGGAGAATGGGGTCGTCCACTTCACTTGACCTTGTTTCAAAATAATGAGGTTCGCTGTCCATAACTTTTCATACTAATCAATAAATCCATTTCGTGACGCTTTCATTAACGATTACTCACGAAGAGGAGTCGGTGTTCAAAAGTGCTTCTCTTCCTATGTTAGGAGATCAGGGGGCCGGCTCACAGAATTCGCACTCGTGATTAAAAAAGAACGAAGTTGGGGTGATCCTTTGGATTGGGGAGAAAGATGCTGATATATGAAGAATTTGTTATGAGTACGCAAAAATCTAGAACCATCCAACATGTCTAGTTATGGACATCCGAAAACGTAAATGATATTCAAAAAAACCCTCATGCCTCGCCCAACCTGATTTCAAACTTTAAATACAATAGCACTGGTAAATATAAATCACGTCTTCAGTATATAATATCGATATTTTGAGCCGAGTGGTTAGAGTCACGGGCTCCTGGATGGCGTGTCACGAGTTCGAGCCTGGTGCCATTGAAGACCCACCTTGTACAAGGGCTAATGCAAGTTAAATTTTCCTTTCGTTGACGTGGTGGGGAGGAGTGAGGGCCAGCTTAGGTGTCTTCCTCGACCGTGGTTCGCAATGATGAGGTCCATCACCAATAACCCTCGGGTAGCATTCTAGAGCCACTTCAATAAACACTTTAATATTTCACCGCAATGGCTCAGCTCTACCCAACAGCGTTTATCTCCACATTAAGAACAATCAGTGTTGGACAGAAAATAGAATAGGTAACGATTTTCCCAAGTAGGTCGCGTCCTGGAAGAAGATGCGTATTTTCAGGAAAACTAAAATTCATCGATTTCGGAAACAATGGTCGATCAAAACGAGCTGTTGCGTCACCCCGATATCCTTTCTTTTGTTCCGCTTGCCTTGAAAGTTAAAATCTTGTTAGAGCTAAGAAAAAAAATTATATTTTTTCGAGAATTGGAAGTAATGCAAAACCGGTAAGAGGTAAAGAAGGTTCTTTTGTGAAGAGGACATGTCTTCAGAAAGAGTTTTTTAGTGAAATAACATATCTGTGTCTCATTAGTAATGGCTTCGGGATTAAAAATATTTTAAATGACAGATTTATGTTAAACCTCAAAAACAACAGCACCTTTTTTTTTATAGTATTAAAAAAGTCCTCTGGAATGAAATTAAAAATGCACTTCAAAGTTTTGCAATGAACACACCAAGTCTGCCTATTCTTCAAAAAAAAAAAAAAAAAAAACCAATATTTCTCCTAAATTCAGGAATATTATAGATAACATGTGTCAAGGAGGAAAAATTTTAAACAATTAAATAAGGATATTTTTTTTCTCAGTAAACCCGCTTTCCTCACTCTTGTTTTTCACGAAATATTTTTTGTAAAATTTTTTTTATAGTTTCTAAGAATAAAAGCTCTGATAAGTGACTAATTATTATATATCAGAACTATAAAATAATAACCCCTCCTAATATATGGAATTAATTTCAATCTAAGATGAACTTAAGAATACTTTTTTTCATTATAATAATATTTTTTTCGGATTTAAAATCATTGCTCGTTTGTTAATTGTTAATTAGCGTCACAATTACACGAGGACCATAGACCTCTTAATGAGGAGTCTGGCTCCTCACCTCACTCTCCACATTTGATTTGAAAGTGAACGCATATGTACTTATACACCCGTGTGAAAAGCTTAAGCAACATTTTTTTTTTTTTTTTGCTATAACTCTACAAGAAATCATCTGAGAGACATGAAATTCAGGAAAGAGAGACAAGCATTTGTACTTAAACTATGACGAAAGCATAGTTGCACAAAAATGAACACAATGCATATAGTATGGAATCAAACAAAAAAAAAAGGCTGTATGGAATTCATAGTATCAATACACATGATTGTTTGTCCAAGAGGAAGAACGGTTCTGTGGTAGTCCAGTGGTCAAGGTATCGGATCATGGTAGGCATGTCATGAGTTCGAGCCCAGTACCACTAAAGCCCCGCCGTGTAGGGCAGCGATGCACGTTAAATCTGTCGAAAGCTGAAATGCCCTCCCGTTGGTGTGGTGTCGTAGTTAGGAGAGGGGGTGCAAGCTCAGGTGTCGTCTACGTCACTTGACCAGGGTTCAAAATGACGTAGTCTGTCGCCAAAAGCCCTCGTGTAGCTGAACAGTGCGACGTTAATATTCACTCACCCAAGAGGAAGAACAACAGGGAGATGTTTCTTAGTATGGTCACAATGATATAGTATAGATTCTTAGTATGGATGTTCCTACAATATGTGCTTCGCACCGTCTTGACCTACTCAGCTCCAAATTGTCTGATAGTTCTTGAGGTAATTCCTCAATCAACATCTGTTTCAGTTGTTGGGTGTTCCATTAAATATGTAATCGTGCGGCAAGGCGTCTCCCCGAAGCATCCCACACATGTTCTATGGGATTTAAATCAGGAGAGAGGGATATCTTCACTTTCCAGTCGCTGCGGAACATTAGCAGTCCGGTGTGGTCATCCATCAAAACGAAGTCTGGCCCAACAGCACAGATGAACATGGGGAAGGACAAAAGCGATCTCCGGTTACAGAGCCTGTGTCGAAAACGACATCTGTTTTGACATGTTAATTTAAATAAAGTCATAGATCTTTAGACTGAAAACATCCAATTCCTTGTTGTCTTGTTTCAATCCATCTAATTTCTTTACACACGCCATTCGAGCCCTTTTTGCATATTGCATTGAGTTGGTTTCCACGAGAGCCTATTCTACGTTAAAAATTCCTTCGAACTCAATTTCTTCCCTGAACATTGCTCACAGAATTGCACTTTTTACGAGGTGGTAAAGCATGTTTCGCCTCCGCATGATGCTTGTCTGAAACCTCCTATTAGAATAAATTCTTTTGCCATTTTCTCCGGGGAAATACAAAGCTCGTAAATTTCCCGCGGTTCTTTGTCTGGTTTCGGGTAAAAGAGAACGAGCTTTTGATTTCCAAGAGGTGTATCGTTGAACTTTTATTTATTTTGTGAAAGTTCAAATTCATGCGTGTTTTGCATCGGAATGAAGTATCTCTCGGTCGCGACTTTAATGATTCTTCCAAGGAATGCCACATTTCTGAGAATGCATTTTAATGATGCATCACCGCAATATAATAAAGGGAAAGTGAAAGATAATTTCAACGAAGGTGAGGTTTGAGGTATTATCTCTTATGTTGGATTTTTAGTGTAGCAGTTTCCCCATGAATCTGAAAAATTAGAGAAACTCGAATTTTCGATCCATTTGGCAACAGATTTTAGAAAAAGTTTTAGAGTTAGTTTTAGAGACTTCTCGAGTGGAAGGTGAACGCTGAAGCGATTTGAGTGAAAGGAATTATTTTCCAGAATGAGTGATTGACTCGCACTATAAAGTGACTCAAAGAATATTCGCGATGGGTCTCGTCATTTTGAGCCACAGGCAAATGACGTGAACAGAATCTGAGCTGGAATACCACTCACCTAACTACCACACCATGGCAACGGAAGGACTCTGAGCCTCGAAAAATCAACCCATCAACACGGCGGGTCTTCAGTGGCCCAAGGACCCAAATTCATGACACGCTGGCCACGAACTCGTGACCATGATCTCTAGGCTACAGCAGCCATTTTATTTTCAAGAAAAAATGTATAGATTATTGACATTGATGAAAATCATCAGGAGGGTATGACATTCAGGACCAAGAGTAAATTTCTCGCTACTGGTATTGGAAATGATCCTGTGACGTAATATGAAAATTATGCGAGGTAATCATCAATTCACATTAACAACGGCTTGGTCTGAATGTTTTGAAATGATGTTGTTTGTTTGTTAATAATAATTCTTGTTTCTCTAAGATTAATGCAAGAAAATCTCTATTTCGGGCATTCATTATAGGAACAACGTATGTATTGAAGCATTAATAAATGCTTGACGACCTGAAGCAATTATTTTCCCTTCTCGGCGACGGATTTATATATTTTTGTATTTTAATATAATATTCAAAGCATGATTATATTTTTCTGTAATTAATATCTTTCCGAATAAAGACCTGATGAGAAAATAATTGTGTGTGTGGTACTATAGTTCTTCCTCTAAAACGAGTCTTCGGGATTACGGCCAGAGATTATTTAAAAGTTAATTTCCATACATCGCTGATACTTCAAGAAAATCCTTTGAGTATTTGGCTGGATGGTAGATCATTCTGTTGTCATCATTTGATTTTATGACAGGTCCTTTAAAAATTTATCTCTTATAGTAGCTTAATACACAGAAGCTTTGGAACATTATTTCTTATAACTTAGAATTTCAAGTACGTAAATAAAAATTGTTAAATTTTAATTTTTTTTAAAAAGCGGTATACTTACTTAGTCTTTGGGGTACACGTAAAGAAAGATGTAATGGTCATTAGAGTATAAGGGACTTTTTTTACTACCTTAATGAAGGAGGAGATCAATTCTCGTGTTATGTTATTCAGGTTATATTCATTTGTTTGCATAACCTTACGACTTCCTGTTAGGAGCAGTTACAACTACTTATCTTTTTATTTTTTCATTTCAATCATCGTCTTTTGAATATTTTTTACAGTGAAATCATTCTTAAAGTATAGAACTAAAATAAAAAATAAAACCCATTTGTTTTTCAATCATTGTCCCACGGAATAATCGATTGTACCAGAATTAATTCAGTGGTTGCACTACAAAGTGTCGATAGGGTTGACTGTCTTTCTTTTTGCTTTTTTTCAGCATGATATTTTTAATCAGTTCCGAACTTGCTTCTCAAAGTGCGTGATGTGGGCTTCATTTAGTCACATGATAACTACAACCAAATGTTTTCAGTCAATCAGTGTTATGCTCTTCGTTGTCGCCAACGTTTGCTTTTTAAAAAAAGAAACTTTCTTTTATGATGCACATATTTGTCAACAACAATAATGCACACAGGTAAGCAAAATGCACTTGACTTAAAAGTACACGTATAATATACGAATTTTTTTATATAGAAATTTTTTGGGTAATCTTAATACTTGGAACATTTTTATTCACACAACTGTAAAATCTGAAATTTTATCTAAATTTTACAGTAGACTAATTTAGTAGTAAAACTAACGAAGCTTTCATTTCCATATAGAACACGTGATTGTATTTATCATGAGTCCGTCATAAATTTAGTTCATCGCAACTATTTTTGCATAAATAATAAAAATAAAAATATATCGCACTCTAGTGTTATTATATGTTACTAATTATATAAGGAGCGAAAGTGACTTAGGGGGTGCAGTCATCCCAGGTCAAAGGGTGCGCTTGAAAAAAACGGCCGAGAAGCGCTGGTCTACGGCTCTTCTGTTTTGCTTCTCAAGAGTGTTTAGAAATCTCTATCTGTGTTAACCTCTACGTCATTCCTTGACGAATTTTAAAAGCCGCGTTTCACAAATCATTCCCTTTCTATCAAAAGGATTTCACTTAGAGGATTTTGAACCCCGGGGGATGTATTAATTCCATTTTTGCCCGCGGGGGCCCGGGGCCCCCCCCCCCCCCAAGTGTCTGTCAACGAACTCGTTCCAATGGAGCGCGAAGGAGAAAGTGGAGCGAACGAGGTCAACAAGGAATGGGATCATCCCCAGAGAGAAATGAAAACACCACTCATTCGAATCGCGGACGCAAAATTAAAAAAAAAGGAAAAACATTTTTTTTTCACAAAGAAAAAAATATTAAGCGCTTTTTCCCATTTAAAAATAAAAACAGCGAAATCAAGAGTAACAAGTTTGCTATACATCGTACTGTGACGAATACAAATTCTGTATTTTGTGACAGAGCTAAGTGACAAACAATTCATAAAGGCAGACATCCTTAACAGATATCCGTGCGCTCGAAAAAAACATCCTTCTTCAACCCAATGTAACTTAGCACAATATAACAAAACAATCATTTAAAAATTTTTTTCACATTATAATCATATGTATTTACATTATTTCTCAAATTTTGAGAGAATTTGAGAAAAAATTATATAAAAAAATTAAAGAAATAAAAATATGAAAATCAGTATTTTACACCGCGCAAGATTCTGAAGTACAAAATTGATTAAAATTTACAAAATTAATTTTACTTGGTATAAAAATGTTCACTTTTGAAGTTAAACCAACTTTTAAGAAATTTAGAGAAAAAAAATATTTTTTAAATACAATTATAACGAAAATTTTAAGAAAAAAATAAATTAAAATTCAAATAAAAAAATTCCATTAAATTTGAAAATTGATGTGTAAGTTATGAAGAGCCTTATTTTGAACACGTGTATAAAATTTCAAATTGTGTGAAATCGTAAATAGTTTCTGAGAAATCCTGCGCGCAAGCTAAAATTTTTTGTTTTGCGAAAAATGAAAATAAAAAAGAAATAGGGGGTTTTCGTTTAAGTTTCACTACTTATTTCTAAATAAATTCGGAAGTTTTAACAGTATCAACACAATTTTGGTACCAAAATATTCAGAAATATTAAGGCTTTAATATATAGTTTTTTGCAATTTAAGAGTCCTGTGAGCTCTTAAGAGGTCTCTTGAAGATTTTTCTTGCGAGTGAGGGCTGCACGATGGGGCGATTGGGGATGTCCTTTTAAACCATAGTCAATTGACGAGAAATACACCTGAGCTGGACCCCTCTCCTAACTTCGGGAGGACGTCTCGGCGTGCATGGGCTCCCTCTACGTCAGCGTACTAGAGGAAGGTGGGCCATCAGCGGTACTAGGCTCGAAATCATGACACGCCGGCCTCGTGATCGTGGCCTTGACTACTAGGCTACAACGGCCGCTACCTTGCGTTTGTAAGGTAGACGAAAGTAATATGAATAAATGAACTGCATACATATATATCATTGACAAGCTTTTAAAAAAAATATTGGTTTTTAAAATTTGAAGTATCTCAAGTACTGACAAAAAGCATACCACTGTATCAGATAATAAGTCAAATCCAACTTCTCCGATGTTAATATAGTTTTCCGACAGAGTATATTATAGTTTACAAACTTTGGAGCGGAGTGAGTAATGATATTTTACAGAAGAAAGAAAAATGCAACCTTCCACGTTAAACGACATTTCATCATAAAGGATGGTTAGAAAGAGGGTCAATAAAATTGAGGTATATTGAAATCACGTTTGTGTGTGTGATTGTTATGAAATTCGCAGCTGTGTTTTCACAAAATGTAAATTTCTTTCTTAGTCAAAAGCGGGGCAATTTGCAAATTCAATTTCAGTGTATGATCATTAGTTGTCACATCACAAGCGTTTCTGAATTTAATCGTCTGAAAATAGCATAAAAAATGCGACGCTCACAAAATAAACATGCGAGGTGAACTTTAGGGCGATGTTTCAAAAGACGTTGGAATGAGTGTAAATAAGTGTGAATGAGATATGTCCTGAAAATAACTTCTTGTGTGTCTTTCGTAGCAGAGTTAATATACGGCTCAGATTTTATATTGCGGAAGACACAGTGCTGTAAAATAACCAGAGAAGTATATATATAAAAATAGTTTTAAGAGAACAATTACTCTCTATATTATTTTTTATTCCTTTGTTAAAAACTACAGTTTTTTGTTTCTCTACCTATAACTTTTGTTGCTAGATTTCTATATTCGAATTCATTCAATAACACCGGTCACATTTAACTCCAGGTTTTCCCCCCTTGGTATTTGAATCCTTATTGGTGTGTTATTAAAAAAAAGTGAGTTTCCTCGCCGAACGGGATTTCCAGAGAATGGAAACACATTACATAGAGGGCGCCTCGAAGAGTGCAAATCTGTTTTGTCCCAAGGAAGAGGGGCGTCGTAAACTCGTTTCTTTCTCTTCGACAGAACACTAAAAGAACCCCTTTTCTTTTTATGGGGAGATCGGGAAAAGAGCAATTCTGCCGACAAAATAGAAATTTCCTTTTTTACGACAGAGTGGACCTGCCCGTTCTCTGGAAGTTTCCACCTTATACTATAAATTTTATTTTTTTTTATCTTTCTTATGTTTCGTACAAGCTTAAGAAAAGCAAAAAGAGGCAAATTTACCCAAAATACTTCTTCGATTGATAAACAGTTTTTGTTTCTGACAAAAATTATTCACTCACAAGATGGACTATTCCCCCCCTCCCCCTCCCAATTCATTTCGAACTTCTGTATATGCGCCAAGAGACCTTGGAATTTGCCACTCACCATCTTTGATTGCATTAATTTTTTCCTTAAAATATTTATCTTTAAAAGAAGTAAAAACTTTAAAATTGTGTGTACTTTTTAATGTTTTTTTTTAAAAAATAAAAAGTCATTTATTTAAAATTTTAATTTAAAGTTTTATATTAAAAATATTGTGAATTTTTTTTCAGAAATATATGAGTGAATGAAATTTTGAGAAGCATATTTTATTTTTTAATCTTTATTACTCATTCCATTCAAAAAAGAATGATTCAAGTTTGTACTTGATATCTTTTATGTGCTTAACTATTAATAGAAATTGTACTAAAGCCTTATTTTATATTATTTAGGAACAGCTTAAATATATACGTAAAAAGGAAAAAATGCTCATATTTCACAAAAATAAATTCTATTCCTAATAATTAAGTCTGAACATATAGGAGGTTACATGTAATACATTGGTTTCCTTTCGCTTAAGCACCCGATTCAATAGCACACATGCCTTAAAACTGAGCAATTCCTTGCGTAAAGGTGACTTGTAAAATTTTCTATTTCACAACATGTTTTTGTGTCACACGTTTCTGTGTTTTTGAACACATCATCGCCTCCTCATCATTTTTATATTTATCTCTTTTACGTATACATTTTATGAGATATTTTGATATAAACGATTTTTTGTGTTCTACATCTGTGAGCGTTTTTTAAAAATACGTTTAAATTCCTTTACAAGAAATTTTTGCAAAGTGAGATTGTTTTTGAGCAAATATTTTAACAATAGCAATAAAAGTATTATGATCGTATTTTAAATACTAATTTATTGTATCTAACACTCATTTTCTTTCTTGAAATTGGAAATCCTACAGAATAGTTGCAGGAAACGAGCTAACAAATGTAGTGAGTGTTATATTAGCGTCAAAAATTGCAAAGCAAAGAGATGGCGATAGACCTTGGTCAAGTGACGAAGACGACACTTGAACTGGTACCCTTTCTACAGACTGCCACGTCACCGGAAGGACTACACGGCGTGTCTGCAATGGCACTAGGATCCACGAGTTTGTGACCCTAATCACTCGATTACCGCGGCTCCAATTTAACAAACGAAAGCAAAGGTCTTTGAGAAATTACTTCTTTAGTTAGATGAAGTGTGTTGTTGAGTTGAATAACCACTTTTTCTGGATTTACATAAAAATACACATGTAAACAGAGGCTAAAAAAGAAAGCTTGAAAAGATCCCCACAATTCATTTTTTCCCGTAAGGGAAACAATGCATTCAGGATGACTCAAATTATTCTCTGGGAGCATTTCTAAAAGTAAGTTTTATGGATATGTTTTCGGAGATGGAGAAAGCGCTGATTCATTTGAATGGAGGCTCTGAATAACACCAGAATTAGTTCGTAGCGTTATTCCTCCTCCAGTGAAATCTCTTCTAGTGTCATTTTCCATTCATTGACCTGTTTCTCGTCATCCTCGGAGGGCTGCGGTGGAGTCATAGTCTTGAGCGTTGCTTGTGGAGAGTCGTGGTGCCACTCAAGACCCTCCGCGTCGAAGCAATTCACTTGACTCGTGGCTCAAAATAAAGAGTTCCGTCGTCTCTAGTCCTCCAGTAATTTTGAAATGGGGCGTTAATAAACGATCAATCAATCCATTCGACGTTTCAGTCGAAATCTTTTTTACCTGGCTATTTCAAGGCCACACGTTTCCCCTTAAGACTTAAAAAATATTTTTGTATGCCTAAAATATTGCGTCGCGTGCCATTAGTCCGCCATCCCTGGTCTAGGGGATAAAAGGGATGAATTCAAATGTCCCCAAAATTCAGCCTCATGGGAACCGTAGAGCGGCCACCGGATCATCGAGAATGGGATTAAAGAAGAATGAGTACGAGCGTTTCCCCAGAAAATATTGAGCTTCACTTATTTGCTTGAGAATGCAAAAGAAAATAAACTGCCCAAGTAGCCTTAAACAAAGGAAATACTTTGCAAAGGCACACATTAAATTGAATGAATACAATGCATACAATAATTTACCTGATCATAAAAATACTTTATGAAGGCCTAAAAGCAATCTAAATGAAAATTATATAACCAAATTTACAAAAACTGGCTAATTTTTTGAATGAAACACATGTCCTGTTAACTTTTATACTGCACTCTGCGTTTTGCTGCTTCATCACGAAGACGAAGAAGGAACAGTCAGTCCATTACCGACGCACCTTGTTGTTAAAAATATTAAAGGGCGGTTTCGACAGCCTCACTGTGTTGCTATTTTAGGAGATTGTTGTGTATCCTCAACGTGAACGTTATCATTTTCCGGCAAAATAAAGCGTAGCATTTCTTGAACGGGTCTGCACGTGGGGTTTTTCGGCATGCAAGAGTGAGGCTGAGTTATAGAGGGCCAAGTGTTCTGTACCTAACTGTACCAGTTTATTGAAATGTAAAACCCTCCTAGGACAGAGCTTATGAATCTGGACACACGATTCATAAGCTCCACCTGAAATATTGCTACAAATTGACACTTTGTTCAAGCGAAGACGATCGTAACAATTGTCTGAAACAGTGTCGAATGTTTCTTCCGTTCCATTTTCAAAAACGCAGGCGCAGCTTTTACTGTCCTCAACCGAAGAAGAAGACAAACGATTTTTGCCGAATAGAAATGATATTTTGTCTCCCCGCGTGAAAATTTACGATCTGTCTTTTCTTGGAAACGAAAACGCTTTTTCGGTCAAAACTCGGATCTTCGCTGGAGAGCGATGGAACCGAAGGTATTTCCATTCAGGAATGTTGAATGATTTACGTATAAGAAATGTGTGATGATGTTTCAAAGGGAAAAAACCATGTAAAAATCTTTGACTTGGGTCTTTTTAATAATGAAAACGAATGAACTTAAGGCTGTCTTCGGCTAATGTTAAAGAATAGGGACCAAATTTGGAACACCTTTTCAGATATAAAAGAACTCAAGCCTTAATATTATATTCTGGCTTCACACTAATCTGTAGAGATTCATTTATTTTTTCATAGTACATTTTTATTCGAGTTGACATATTTTTTTCTTTTATAAAATGTGTTTCGCATTTTTTTTCCCTATACCGTAATGCTAAATGAGCTATCCCTTCACATGTTAAAAGGAAAAACTAATTATTTATAAAATATTTTGAAATTTTAAAAACACTATATTATAAATAAATGCATGAGTTACAATGTCACAAACTTTTATAAAAACTGAAGCATTTTTTCTGTCCGAAAATGTGCTCCGCGTCAAGTTCACGCTGTCGTACATAAGGCGAAAACAGCCTTAAATATATATGCCCTTCGAACACAGAACGTTTTACAAAGTTTTCGTGATTTTTTTAAAGTTATTATTTTTTTTTCTTTCTTATTTATCATTTGTGCAGGCATTGTAATGATTTCTATGCATGTCTGAGCATGAATACTTTCAGGATTGAAATGAATTATCTTCCTCTTTTTTCTGTTGCAAAATTTTTAAGTCAAAATAAGGAATCAAATGTAAGCCTTTTGATTTTTGAGCAAAATTTAAAGCACAAGGGGATCTTTGAGTATTATAAAATTCCTATTGGTAAAAATGAATGGAATCGAAGCACAAATAACCCATCAAAAATTAAGACAAGTTTCTGAAATCAATAGAAAAATGTAACAATCTTTGGTGGTGTTGATGAATTAATTTTTTCTCGTATTATTGTTTTGATAAACTTGGATGCTGCGTATCACTTCAGTAAGAAATATAAACCAACAGAGGAGATCGCTTCAAATAAGTCCTCAACTTTATATATAAAGTTTATTCAAAACTGTTCATTGTGTGTGGAAGGGAGAAAAACAAGAGTGTAATGGAAAAATAGGAAATTCTGTTCGTTGGAAAGTTTAATATCTATTAGATTAAATTAAATAAGCTATTTTATTAGCTATTTTTAAATAAGCTAAGCTATTTTTACTTTTCCCCGTATATTTTACCACAAACATTACTTCAAGCTTAAATTTCTGCTGAACCTAAAATTTTCTCACGCGATTTTTCTGCTAAAAATGCGTAGAAGGCAGCCAAGTTAAAAAGAATTTATTTGAAAACCACGCGGGAAAAAAAAGCAATAATCTCTTATGAACTGCAATTTTTGTTTTTGCCCATTTTTTTAAAATTCCATGTGCAGATGGATTAAGAAAATATGTGAATAAATGGAACAAAAAATTTTGATGTCCATTTCAGTTAACCGGGCAACAAAATATGGACAGATAAAAGCTGTTACTGATGTTGTTGAATTGCCATTGTAAACCATGCAAAGAATGACTAGAAAGGATCGCAGTGGACCCTATTTTGCATACGACTGATAGCAATACTTAGCGAATCTGTGTCTGATATTTCTACGCTTCAAGGTTTATTCCAACTCTTTTACAGGAGCCGTGGTAGCCTAGATGTTATGGTCATGGACTAGTTTGAACCTAGTGCCACTGAATACTCACCGTGTAGAGGGGCTGATGCACTTAAATCTATCGAGGCTTAATGTACTCCCATAGGTGTAGAGTGGAAGTTGGGAGAGAGGGGGCTCCAGCTTGTGTGACAGCCTTGCTGCTTTAGAGTGCGGCGGCATTTACTCTCACTCTCCCAACCCATTGATAAAAAGAAATCCCATTTAAAAAAATTTTTCTTAAATCTTAACGTTAAGGAGAACTGACACCATAAATATTTCCATGTTTTAGCGAGATGACCTTCTGAAGAACATGTTCTAAGGCAAATGAAAAAAAAGAGAGCATATTTTATTGGCATTTTATGCTAAATATTTACATACTTAAAAATGTTCTGTTCGATATCATTAGGACTTTCTTCTAGTTAAAATAGACCGCTAGAAGTTTGAAGTTTAGTGCCGTATTACACGAAAAAACAATTATATTAAAAATTGTGCCCGAGTTTAAAATATGAAGAGAGAATTGTTTGATTGTTTATTAAAGTTACTCGTATAAGTAACATGAATATAGGAGATGGACCTCGAATTTCGGAACCGCGGTCACATGACTGCATCAGTATTTGACCCGGCATCCCTCTCTCCAAGATTCCACACTATGGCATATGGGAGAACTATTGAGTTTCAACCAATTTAGCCTTCATTAAACTCTCTATACGCCGGGTCGACTACAACTCCCCTCCCCCCAAACTTGTAATTATAACCAATTGGCTAAGGTGATGAAGGACATTTCAACGCAAGCAAGCCATCTGGGCCCCATCTTACTCTTGACTCAGCCTCTTAATAGGTTCATGATCTCAAAGATTTTGATAGTCACATGTTATTACTGAACATATTTCTCCAAAAGTGGGAATTTCAAACTATATGCAACTGATAACAGTGGTAAAACTGCATTATTATGTCATTTCCGGAGTCTTTGTCTTGGCCTAGGCCTACCAGCATACGCCTTCATTACTCATTTACTCAAAAGGGGCAGTCGGCGAGATCAGTTTAGGCCTAGGTTTGTGGGATTACGAGACACGCATATTTATTTGTTACGTGTTACTATTTCTACGAGTATTAGTCAACTTACGAGGGTCGCGAGTGGGGCTTACTTTCCAGTCACCCAAATCTACCTTCTATTTTCTGGTCACCGATACAGTCTCAAAACTGAACAGTAACTAATTGAGTTGTAATTTGTCAATAGATTCGTTCTATACATCCTAATTTACGATTATATATGAGAATAAATAATTCGCTTACTACAAAATAAAATACAGGAAGGGTGGAAGATACAAGGGAAAAACTAATTCCGTTTCATGGAGGATTAAATGGTGGTATTAGAACGTCAGTCTACGTTTGTTAATATCTATTTTGCTTTATATTTAATTTGTTACTTAAGCGATTTGTTCTTGTACACGATACAGGCGAGCTACAATTACTGATCATGTTCTTTTCTATCCATAGGTGGTTGGCGACGACGCAGTTTCAGCCAACGGATGCACGCAGGGCCTTCCCCTGCTTTGACGAGCCCGGCCTCAAGGCCACCTTCAACATCACCCTGGTGCGACCGGACAATTTGACCAGCCTCTCCAACATGCCACTTATAGACTCTAAGCCGAGGTCAGTTTTTTTGTAATGTGTACATATTTTATAGAATTTATACAAATTATGCAAAGATTCGTCACAAACCACGAAGGAATGAGTGAGCAATATTTTAGCAACATGAGTTTTATTGGTGAAGAACCTCGTAATTTTGAATCAGGATCAAGTGACGAGGTTGACATCTGAACTGTCACCACCATAAAGACAGCCAAATAGCATGAACATGAAGGAGGAAAAATATCGATTCTACATATTTCAGAAAAATAGGTTGACTGAATTCCGAATTCGGATGCTATAAAGTGAAAATATTCACAAATTTATAGCGCGTTCTGATAAAGTACCCGTTTGCTATCCTGTTGGATTGCACGTCGAATTTTCTCCAACTGTTGGGTTAAATTGGCAACATAATAGTATGATTACAGGCATCTTCTCATCAGGTGCTGAATGTATTCATAAGAGAGGACCGAACAAACTTGGAAGTGTTCGCCAAGTTCTTGCTCAATAGTAAGTTCGGAGAGGACCCAAAAGAGCACAACGCCTCGAACTATTACGTACCTCTATTCTGTAAATGCGCCAAGTTAGCGGAAAAAGGGGGTGCCTGCGACCCAAAAGGTACCATAAAACCCTGTTGTGAACTTGTGAAGGGTTTCTCCTGGTCGTCAGTTGGGAGTGAGTTCCGTTTCTAACTGTGTACTAACAGTAACAATATCGAAGTCATTCATTTCGGAACGAATAGCCCTTTGAAAAAGAATTAAGTTAACTACAGTGAACCATTTAGCATTTCCTGCTATCTCAAACACTAGACCAAATGTGGATTTCAATGATACACTGATGTCTCGAGCATATTTTTATTTTGTACGTGAATCGTGGATGCTGCCAGATTTTTTTAAAGCAATTTTTGTTTCAAATCTGTCTTTGTTAACTTTCTTAAGACTCAGAACAATTTTGGGTTATTTTTTAGCTTTTTTTGTGCGATTATTTAGCATTTTTGTTCATTGAATAAATATGCATCAACGTTAAGCGTAAAGTTTGTTCTACGTATAATTTTGTTTTTACCATTAGTCCTGTTTCCCTCTAAGAGTTCCATTCAACGTTCTTTATTTTGCTTCATCCATTGTATTGAGCTTCTTGTTGACTTATGACCGAAAGGTCGGAAACAGTCAAAGGATAAAAGAACCCATTCTTTATTTGAAGGCTGCAATGACCCTTGGAGTGACTGGGGGAAATTAAGAAAAATACACACGAAGCAGTCTATTACTAAGCAACTAAAAGAAATAATAAATACTATTTATAGACTACTTTGGGATTAATCATCTCTCTCAACTCCTTTTCTTTAAACACAGATTTAAAATTAAAAATTAACTTTGTTGACTACAATTTATCAATATGCAAAAAAAAAAGGCGAGGAAAAGCGAATATTTCGAAATAAAATATCAGTAAAATCATAAGCAAATTTAAAATGTTTTGGTCCGAAAAAAGGAAAGAAACCTTACAAGACTTCTCAATTGAAACTTTCCAAATGAACTGAAAATTAAATGGAAAATTGAAACTCTCGGAATGTTTCAAGAAATTGTCATTTCCTTTGAATTTAACGCGAGCTTTGAGGTAAACAGTCTGCCCCGAGCTTCTCAACATGCATTGAACATTGCAATATTCTCAAAACAAACTTTCTTCTCTCAAATACAACGGAATAAAAAAAAATGTGCTGTTGAACGGTAAGAATTTCTTTTAAAAAAATGAAAAACAGTTATCTCCATAATTGACGGCATTTATCAAATGTTCTTCAAACCAAGAAAGAGTTTGATTTGTAAATTGTTCATTATCTTGGTACATGGAAACAATAAGAGAGTTATTGATGAAAACCTCATTCATTTGTGCTGCGGACGAAAAACGAGGATATCACCCCTGAGGTGATTCTTCATTCCCCAAGATTCTACTCCACGCCGAAGAAGAGGACTTGAAAATTAGACAGATTTAACCTGCCTCAGCTCGGTATAAACAAAGCTGACCAGTGGCTCTCAACCACGGTCAGCTAGTCACAGCGACCCCAAATATGAAATGAGACTAAATCGAGAGTTATTTGCATGAAATTGAATTGAATTAAATCATTTTACATACAAAATTTCCTACTTATAAAAATCACACCCAGTGACTTGGATCGAACAGAATCACTCAAAATGAAAAATTATTTTCCTTCGTCGCAAGGAAAGTAACGCGGATGTTTGACACTTCAATTTAATTATTTTATCGTTATGGTTACGTCACTTTGATAAACAAGGAAAGATTTTATTCAAATCCTTCTCGAATCACTTTGCTTCCCTAACAACTTGATTACAACAGTATTTAATTTAATTATAATACAATCTGTGAGAGAAATGTTATTCAAACTTTTATATTGTAAAACATAATAAGGATGATTGATGTTAGAGCCTGTTTCGCGACTTTAAACAAAAGAAAAAAAACCTTTTAAAAATCCTATACTGAATGTCCGAATTTTCTCGTGACAAAAAAAGTTGGCGCCCTTTGTTTTCACTTTGATAGTGCCACCGGTCTTTGGTCTCATTCCCTAAAATTTTTTAACTAATGTAAAACCAAACATTTTTAGAATCTGCTCTACTGACCATTCAAAATGGCTCACGGTGAAAGACAAGATGTACTAAAAAAATGTATTGCACACAAACGTCAAAACATTAGGGTTGGAATGATTGAAATAACAGCTTCTTCTAACCAGCAGAAGTCGAAGATATTTGTAGCTTCAGGTATATAAAATTTTACAATCAGTTTAATGAGACAAATGTCCCAACGATACTTTTCTGCAATGTTTTTTTTTTTTTAAATCGAGAGTGAAATTGCTTGTTGAAATTCTGATTACAGCCTGCAAGTTTGTCAGCCAATTTGCATCTCTATTTACTATTGAATGATGAAAAATGCTTTGCTCACAAATATATGTCAACTAAAATATCAGGAATAATATTTGACAGTAAAATTCCTTCAAGAATGGAAATTTTTCAGGAGACAAAAATTTGTAATAGTTGATAAGTGTTTTAGCATTTAACATTTCCTTCTCACTGGTCAATAAGTTCCCACTGCAGTATCTCAGGTGCTTTATTAACAACATCATAGTAACAGGATGAGAGAGCGGATTGAAGTTAGGCTCAATTTTCTTAAAATCCTGAAATCTTCTTGTGAGCTCAAACTCTGAAGATGATCTCTAATCTTAGCAAAAGCACTTTCAGGTATTTTGTTTTCCTGATAGTGGAACAAAGGAATTCTGTTTTCCTACACGAGACCAAACTTTGGTCAAGCACGGTAAAGAAATATTAACTCAAAGCTGATTTTCTGACTGTCTTGGTGGGCCGGTGTTTTCCCACCCCTGAACTAGGCCGCGGTCAAGCCTTGAAGATAAAGGATGATAATATATATAGAATGCATGCCTTCAGAAACGTAACAGTGCTTATGTTTAGTGTTTCGGCAAAATGTATTGGAGGAGGATGTAAAATTGAATTCAGATTTTGTTACGATCGTAGTGATGTTATAAAAAGTCACACACACACACAAGACTCCTTTGTAAAGGCACTGTCATAATCCTCGTACATTATTGTGATCAAGTGGTTACAGTCAAAAATAATCTCAGCATTGGACGCCATGCTGAATTATCTCTCTTCTACTAATCACTTAAGACAGATTGTTATGTAACAGATCTAATTCTTGCGAATGAGAATGAGTGAATATTAACGTCCCACTGTTCAGCTACACGAGGAATTTTGGCGACGGACCACGTCATTTTGAATCATGATCAAGTGACGTGGACGACACCTGAGCTGAACCCCCCTCTCCTAACTACCACACCACACCAATGGGAGGACGTTTGAGCTCTTGACAGATTTAGCGTACATCGCTGTCCTACACGGCGGGTCTTTAGTGGTACTGGGCTCGAACTCTGACAACGCCAGCCACGATCCGATACCTATACCACCCGGCTACCGCGGCCACTTGCGAATGAGAGAGAGAGAGAGAGTTATATTAACGTCGCCCTGTAAAGTTGCACGAGGGGCATTGGCAACGGATTCCTTCTCTGAACTGTCACCTCCTCTCCTAACTTCCCACACCCTACCAATGGAAGGACGTTTGAGCTTTGACATATTAAACGTGCATCGGACACAAGAATCTTCAGATTTACTACGCTCCAATTCATTACGCGCCATCCGCAAGTTCATGAGCACTGGGCAACTTCGGCCTAATTCTTGCAGTAGGTTTCTTGTTATTACAGTGCGATCCATCCTTCACATATGCACATCTTGTCTTGACCGCGAACTCGATGGGGCAACAATACCGGTGCATTCTTACCCATTCATCCCTCCTGCACCTCCACTTATTTTGTTCAATTTTGCGGAACATGCAATCATTATTTGCCTTAATTCTTCCTATGTCAAATTCAGAAACATTCGTGAATGATTTCCATAACCTTCTAAAAAGCAAACACAATTCCAGGATTTAGAAACAGCCTTCTGCTCTACCTTGTAAAGCACTATACTAGTACACATTATTTACATGTGTTATTGAAGCTCAATCGTGGTACAGATTTCACGTGTAAAACGTGAAATCTGTACCTGCTTCTGGATGCTTCTGGATCAATTAAGTTTTCAAAAAGCCATTAATTCATGAATCTTTGAAATTGTTAGTTTTCGTAGGAATTTAAAGAGCCAATTAGCTTAAAGGTAGGGAATTCATTGCACTCAGTGAATTTCTAAGGCTTCATCTTTAAGATTCGTCTCTTTTGCTTTTTTCTTAGATATCTTTGGAAATGTACAGGTATTGAATAAAAGTTTGTAAAAAAAATCCTACATTTATGCTGCATTCCTTTCCAGTAAAAACATTAGAGCAGCGATATTTAAGAATGGGTCGTAGAATATGAGAGACCAAGAGGCAACAAAGAGACAGAATGGGACCTTTGAATTGCTAAGTACCGAAAATAGTCCGTGTACCAATTCACATGGTTTTAACAGATTTTTTTCCCTCTCATCATCGCGTAGATTTCTTCTTGAAATCTGATCTGCCGAGTTCTACGAATGAATAAGCTCGCATGAACTTATTTTCAGAAGAGAAAAAAGAAACATAGCACAGGTCTGAGGGGGAGGGGATCAGCAGAATCACTTTCCCATCAGACGAACCCTCGAAGAGTAGAAGTATGAATTCGTTCTTCAGTTTCATCGTGTTTTCGTTGATGCTGTTTGAAAATGTACACAGATGAACAAAGTGAAAGGCACATCGAAAAACTAATTTTTTCAAGAGAGTTCCTCTTCGTGTTAAAACTTCCGTAACTCGGTCTCTGATTGGAGCATCGAGCTCAGCAGGTAAAACTCTGAAACATCTCAAAAATATTAGTTAAAAATATTTTTCCTTAAATGCTCCGAAAATCAAAACGCTTAGAATAATATCCGATTAAGAATTTAGTCTTGTATATAAGCGAACAATCGCTTTTCACAATCTAAGCGAAATATTTCCTTCAACGTAATGTGTGATGAATCGGATCACAGAAACCACAAGAATTTCAGAATTTTAATAAGATGAAGCAATAGCAAAAATAATGGACTAATTACCGTATTTTCTCGAATCTAAGCCTCACCCTAAATTCTCAAAATGTTTTGGTAAAAAAAGTGGTCATCGATTTCAAGCCAATTCTCAACATATATTTTTTTTAAAAAATTCAGAAATTTAAAAAAAAATTAATGACAAATAATAAGTAGTTACTAATTTATTTATTTTACCAGCAGTGGCATAAAACGAAGAATATTAAGCCTCCCTGCGAAGTTAGGTTTTGGGCTCCAAGCCGTACTTCTTGGCATCAGTCTTTGGGCCACTTAAAATCCTATCCCCCCCTTCCTCCGCGATGCAGGGGTGTAAATTACACCACTGTTTACCAGTGTGTTAAAAACTTTCAAATTCATTCATGAATCTATAATTACTCTAAGCGTCCGCCATCCTTGTCATACTTCCGTCATAGGATGTTATTACCGATACCTTTGATGTTTAAGTGATGAAAAGAAAGTCTATTCAAAAACATTTCCTGAATACGAGCAGACAACGATGTTCAGGATAGACTGAGAATGTGATAAGTCATTGATGCAAGTGGTCAGAACATTTTTACTTTTGAAGTTCAATTTTCTCCATCCAGCAAACGTTTTGCCTTCGGTTCTAAGCCGCGACCAATTTTCAATATCATTAACACTAGAAAAGTAGTGCGGCTTAGATTCGCGTAAATATGATATTACAAAAAAGTTTCATTTATAATAAAAGTTGAGTTGTAGCTCGTTAGAACTTCAAAGAGTAAGGTAACAAGAGCTCTGATGGGTGTACAAATTATCCGTATGAATAAAAATCCCTTTGAAGATAACGAAGACGATCACAGCATTCAAACAAGGCCGGTAGATGGAGCTGCCTCAGTTAGAAGATGGCTGCTTTGACAGAAACATGGTCCGCGATTGAAATAAGAAGTGTGATACGGATTTTGCGCTTAAAGGAATATTCTCCAGCTGAAATTCATCGCCAATTGGTAGAAGTGTTATGTCAGGAAGACAGGTGTTGTTTGGGTGCATGGAATTCGACAAAGACAGGACAGATGAAGAAAGAGCACGTTCATGGCAGATGGTAACATTTGCCGTGTAGGAGCTTTGAATCAAAGTAATCGCCACTTTACTCTGAGTAAAGTTGCACAATATCGTTCATGCACAACCTTGACGCTGATTTCTACGGTGATGGTTAGGTATATCGATGGCACAAATGCCTCTATAAGTGTGGTGACTATGTAGAGAAGTAATATGCACATGTGAATTGCACTTGTACATATTTTTTTCCTGAACTAAAGTTTACTCAGAATGAGCTTGTTACCGAACTCTTTGAAACAGCTACGTATTTTTGATCCATGAATGACTCGTTTTCAAAAATTTTGACCGCTTATGACACTAGGGTATTTTGCTTTTATGCCTGAGATCGACTCTACAATGAATCGTTGAACTGCTCACCTCTGTTGAGCCTAAGCAATTCAGAAAGAAAGGGAGAGAGTAAGAATTACTCATTATAAAGCAACACGCGCGAGGGCTATTGGTGACGGACCTCGTCATTTTGAATCATGGTCAAGTGACGAACACGACATTTGGCCATTCATCTCCCTCTCCTAACAACCACTCTACGTCAATGGAAGAACTGTGAGCCTTGAAAGATTTAACGTGCTTCAGGTCCCTCTACACAGCGGGTCCTTGGTGGCACCAGTACTCGAACCCGAAACACCAGAAAGTAAGAGAGAAAGAGAAACTTTTATACCTTCTCCCTTGTTTGTGAATACAAGAGAGTCGGGTCGAGTAATTAACGTTTAAGGGCTTTGAAAGACCTCATGGTCTTCAGAAAGAATGCAATTAAAATAGACATAAGTATGGTAGATTTTTTTTAACCGAGACCGATTTATGCGATAATACTCCTTGAATTTGTCGTTGAAATATCAACCACCTGTCCTGTAAAGGTTTTCTGCAAAAATCCACTTACTTTCACAAAACATATGATTCTCTACTTATCAAATGCTTTCAAATTATACTTTCATAATTTAAAGAAAAACATTTCAACAATATGAACCATTCAAAAGGCTCAAATTCAAGTTAATTTGTTACTAAGCAGAGGAAAATTGGTTTATACAAGTTAATAACAATTGTGAATCTCTTGCACGAAATTTAAAAAATTCGTTTAAATTGTTTCAAAATGTTGAAAACACCAAATGCTATATGCTAAAAAATTTGACCGAGTTAAGCAGATTCAAAACAAATCTCGAGGAAAATAAATTACAAATGACCCGAAAGTGCGGCGACGCGTTGTAATTTAACTGAAAGTTCGTAAAAACCTGAATCTGTTTCCAAAGTGTAAGGGAAACGAAAAGAATTTTAATCCAGTAAAATTGTACTCTCAGGCTAAGAATAAAAAAAAAATGGCTTAGTTAAACGAAATTAACCTCAATTTTTCCCAAATTTATTGCTTAAAATTCGAGTTGACCGAGGGAATGACAGTTTCTTGTTGATCCAAAAATAAATAAATAAAAAAAAGCTTAATAATTATAAACTTAACTATTACCTTTTGAGAGAACTCATTGGAATACTAATTAAGTGGTTTTTATTTTAAGCAAAATAAGCGCCTCAGACATTACTGTGTAACAAACTGAAAATGTTTCTCTTGGAATATATATATATTTGCTGTAATATTAATCTTTTTCTCTCTCTCTATATATATATTGCTGCAATATGCATCTTATTTTGTCATAATAATCCTCACGCGTGTCAGATGAAATAAGTTTTTAATGAAATGTCTCTTACCATGGGAGGTTTATCCCAACGAAATCAGTTCAAGTGCCGTCCTCGTTAATTGGTCGAGACTCAAGGTCCGTCGCCAATAGACAGTGAATAAGACATTCACTCACTGGCCTAGGAAAAAAGCTCAAGGATCGATTTGCGTACAACCAAAAATGTTCATTTCTTCTATACTGAATCTCTTGTTTCTTTCCAAATAGTGTTAAACCAATGCTCAAAATGAAAAAAAATTAAAAAGTTTTGCAAAATAATGATCAATAAAAACGTGAATATATACATTCTCAAACTAAGAAACACTTACCAGATTTTCCGAAATATAAACTGCAGCAATGAACCAGAATGCTAATTAGATTCCGAAAAAAATGCTGTTCGTTTTCTATATATATATAGTTGACAAACACCGACTTCATTTCTGATTTTCCTAAAAGGAAATTCGATAGTCTTCACAATCACTCCATTCGAGTGGAAATTCATTTTGTAATTGGGAGGTGTGTTTTGGAATATTTTTCTGAAACGGAGATAAAGTAATTCTAGACTTTGCGCTGCAGAGATGTGCATCCTGCTTCAAATTTCATAATATTCAAAGATTATGGAAATCTTTAAGAGGATCAAAAAGCTGAGATTTTGAAATGGTGCCAATTATTCAGGACATCTCAGTTGACACCCCATGAGGTCTTTTAGATCCGCACTACGATGAGTGAAAGTTTATTGTGACGTCCACTATGCAGCAGCACGAGGGCGGATGACTACGACTGTAAAATTGAGGTTCTTTTGAGTTTTGAGTATTTCTACTCTCAAATGTTTTTTTAATAGCTTGGGTGAAGGTAATTACTAAAATATCTAATATGGCTATAGATTAAACTACATTCATGGCAATGATAGGCATAATAATGTTATATTTGTTAGAATTTTTTTTTAAAAATTTTTAGTAAATACATTACGAAGTAGCATCAGACAGAAAAATATAAAGCATCGTTTCATTATTTATCGAACGAAATTAACGTCATGTATAGACCTATATTATATAAAAAGAATAGTATATTTCAAATTCGAACAGAGCCTGTAGAGTAAAGCGCGAAATCAGATCGCCAATAGACCTCCTGTTGCTCCGAAGTGTGTTGATGAAACAAATACCTCGGTATAATCTTTAACTCTGCTTACATTTTTTTAAAGTATAAGTCTTTGTTGACATTTACATTTTTTTATAACCGAGAGCTCAATTATTTTTGGATTTTGATGCGGTTTGCTTTGAAAAGTTCCTAGTATTCTATATGAATTTTAAAAGTGTTATTGAAAAAAAAGGTATCATCTAAAGGTACTAGTCTGTCGTGTCTTGGATTTTTGTTAACATATAAATTAAAATCAATGGGCTGTGAAAAAGTAACGAGCCTTTCTTAAGTTTTATTTCTGTTCCCATCAGATTAAAAACAAAATGTTACAGTGCACCATGATTGATTTATGCAAAACACGCTATTATAAGAATTGTTTTTTCTGCTATGCTGTTAGGGTTGAATTCTACTGGAATCTTGTAGTGGGGTTAGACTTTCAGATTCTACACATTTTGCATGTCAAGGATATCAATATGACTCTGTGTACATGTTTCACGAGTGTTACAATTTCTTTCCAGGGGCGGTGGTTGGATCGCTGACCAGTTCCAGACCACGGTCCGAATGTCTACTTACCTCCTGGCCTTCGTCGTCAGCGACTTCAAGCGCAAAGGCACTGACAAGGCAAGTCTAGTCATTAATATTGATACGATACTGATGTAACAGAATCGATTCAAAGTCTTTGTTACTTCGTGAATACAGGCAAAAGTAAATTGCTTGAGTAACAGTTATAACTCGCTTTGTTTACTTAAAGGACACAAGAAAAGTTTTACCGGAGAGGTTGGGATGATAATGAAACATCACAGAACAAAAGGGATGTGCGTTTCGGATTTGAAATCTGTTTCTTTTCAGAAGGACTGAGAGAACAGGGTCGCTTTAAAGAAAAACAGATTATTTATTTATCAAAAGCAAAAATGATAGCAAATTACGTAATGGCATGAGATAAAAACGAAAACTAACCTGTGAAATGAAATTCCAGCTCCTGTATAGTTTCTAGCACCCCAGATAGCCATTTCTAGCACGACATTTTATTAATTCAAAACTCGAATATAAGATAAAAAGTTCAACTTCCGTTCGTTAGATAACAGCGGTAATTTATTTCTGCTCGGCTTAATGACTTCATAATGTTTCTACTGTTGACCTCTCTATTTTCTTCTTAATTTCATGTTTCGCCAAAGTCATTGAAACTTTTGCCAAATACACATTATTAGTTAGCCGTAAAAACTGATAAATATTAGAATATTACGTGATAGCTTTTTTTTCATCTAGAATCTTTTCTGGTGTTGCTTTCCGGTCATGAATGGCGAAGGAAAATAAATTGCGTTCTGGAGATTTAATATCAGATTCCCTCTTTCTGTCCATTATCAGGGGTGTACACAATAGGACATTAAAAATGCAACACTAAGGAGTGGTCAGAAAATTAGGTAAAATTCTGAGTAGACGTTCCTCCCCGGCTGATACAAATGTGATGTGAAATACGCAGCTCTTTGAGTAGGATATCAGGGAAGAAACCTGGAGAAGAGACAATATCCCGTTCCGTTATTTCAGCCAAGCAAATTGCTTTGGCTATTTTTTTCTTATCTCGGAGGACACACGTAATAGCGGAGAAGGGAAAGACGCCATTAGAGGAGGCGATTCCAACAAACAGTCGATTTTACGAAGGGCATTGTGACTTGACTGAAAAGGGTAGGTTATTTTACACATCAGTTCTCAGCTAATATTCATCTGGACCAGTGATACTCAACCTGCGGCCCGCCGGCCTTTTCTGTGTGACCCAGTTATGCCCCATTTCACTAAGAAATTCAGTTATTGGAAAACAATTTACTCAAAATTTAGCGGGAAATTATATCAATCAAGCAATCAAATATATCAATTTTGCTGTCCATTTGCCTTTTTTAATAGCAGAATGTAAGCAAGAGGTTTGGTGATAGATAAAAGAAAATCGAAACTTACCCCAAAACTCAGTAAAAAATTCAGAAAAGTAAATATTTTGTGTGTGTGCGTTTATTAGAAAGGTTAATGTAGTATAAAAATGAAAGCCACAAAAATGAGTTTTAATATTTTGATCCATTTTGCTTTGTGTAATGTTGCTTTGCTTTTATATTGTGTTTTTTCTACTATCTTCATGTTACGTCTTGCGTAAAATACCTATCATGAGCTCGCGAACCGGCGAGATAAAAGGTTGAGTAGCCCTGATCTAGAATCATTCGTGGGGGGAACCGGCTCTAGCACAGCAGATTGTTAGAATATAGAAATGTAGCTCTTGACGG
>BMAV01009240.1:616861-630046 GCA_019973955.1 Trichonephila inaurata madagascariensis
ATTTATTGCGGAGATGTTTGGAGCTTCCGGAGTCGTAACTTCTGATATTACGCTACGCAAAATGCCAAACATCTCGACATCCCCAGTTGTGTTTAAGTTGCTCGAAGCTCATCGGTATTTCGTGGAGGGAAGAGGTGCTGACCACTGACGTGAAGGCTACGTTGCGGTATTCAAGACAACATCATCCAGTTCCGGAGGACGACTTGTTATTTAGGCTGTATGCTGGTCCGAGTGTAAGCCTGAAAAGTTCCAAGAGGAGGGTTTGAGAGAAACTAGGAGTGAGTATAAGTGGGGGTCTGATTGTGAGTCCACTGTTTCTTCCTCTTGTATCCCTTTAAAGACGGAATATATCAAAGGAAGACACGTGATGCAGAAACATTTTCGATCGTAGCCAAAAAAGTCGGAAATTGATGTAGGAACTATGCCGGTTTCTTCTTTGACGCCTTGACCTTAGGCAGTTGAAAAGTTGACTTGCCTTCGAACTTAAGTGTTGGTATTTTCCTGTTCTGGATACTTTTCCTCGAGGAACTAAGTGACCAAAGGAAAACCATTAGTTGCTTACCAAGAAATTGGTCCCTCAGTGGATACCGCCGTAAAGTCAACCTCTGTTGGAGTTTGAGCGGGACCACATACATGTGGTGGCTCTAAAATGTGATAAATATCGAAAGTATCCACAGGTCACTTTAATCTTTAGGAGACAGTTTCTGCTCTTCAGGACTGAATTTTTGGCTGGGCTGTCAATGATTGTCACGACCTTGTATCGTTAAAGCGATGGCTCCAGATGAGCTTCGGGCATGTTTAGAAAATAAGAGAAAACGAAGCACTTTTTATCAGAAAACAAGACAGTTCGGTCTTTTGATTGACACTTATGGATTTCGACAGACACGTGGTATTTTTGAACCATATCCGTCCTGTAAGAAACTATTGTCTTCGGTTGAAATACCAGCTTATAAAAATTAACAAACACCTATTTAAATAAAATATTGACTTATTTAAGTATCTATATTGTAACAATCTGTGTAATCACCAAATCTAAATCCCTTTCCTCATTTCTGGGGTCCCAGACTTCACTACATCAGGGCCGATTCTGTGTCTTCGATTTGTAATGAACCGGGCCACATCGCTGAAAACGACTTCTATTTTAGAATGCATCTCCCGTAATTCATTGTTTAGTAGAATGAAATAATAACATTTTCAGAATCACAATTATTTTTCCAATTAATCATTATATTAAAAACTGTAAAATGTAGAGAAGATTGGTGAAGAGTTGGCCATAAAAAAAAAAATTATTTTGAATTTTTCGGTTGGATGTGTGAGCTCTCTTTAAAACATTTTATGCAATCTAGCTAAAGAGAGACTGATGTCCCCGTGTGAAGAATTCCACCAGTTGTAAAATAAAAACTTTCTGAAAGCTCTCCTTTTTGTTCTTATCTCACACAAAAAAGAGGAAACTCTGGAAACTTGTCTAGAGTGAATCAACTAGCAGCCATAAAAAATAATAAAAAAATAAAATAAACTCATCTTCCACGAATGAGTTCCCATGAATCCAAATTCAAAACATGACATATTTAAAAATAAAGATTCGGTTACATAGAGTCATGTTTTATTTTTGTGAGGACTATATTGCATACATGTATTATTTACTATTAATAAATGCTGTCCGTGTGTTACAGTGGTTCGGCAACTTAGTGACTCCTCTGTGGTGGGACGACCTGTGGCTCAACGAGGGATTCGCCAGCTACGTGGAGTACCTAGGAGTAGAGGCGGTGCACCCCGACTGGCAGATGGACCAGCAGTTTGTGTTGGATGAGCTCCAAGACGTGATGGACCTGGATTGCCTCAAGACGTCGCACCCCATCTCGTTGCCCGTTCGACACCCGGACGAGATCAATGAGATTTTCGACAGGATCTCCTACGGAAAGGTGAGAAAGATGCTCTACTAAAATTATTATCAATGAAATTGGAGCGAAGCAACAGATATAGGAATGGACAATTTTCTTCTTCGCTACCCATCTTTTTGTACTCGTTGTCAAGCAGCATTCGCAAAAGGGTTTTAAGACAACCCCCATTACCTTTATTACCTTATGGAAATTCTACAAAAAAGAGCCGCATTTAAAAGCATTTAAAAAAAAAGTAAATGAAGTAGAGTATGTTTCCTTAGAAGGGGAGAAAACAAATCACACTTTTTCGGAAATATTCTGTGCATTTCACCTTATTTTTAACCAGTCATTCTCAAACTGTAATGTGACCGCGATAGTCTAGTGGTTATGGTAACGGACTCATGGGTGGCATATCATAAGTTCGAACCTAGTGACACTGAAGATCCGCTTTGTAGAGAGAGACTGATGCTCATTAAATCCATTGTCCTCCTGTTTGTGTAATGGGGATATTCAGAGAGTGGATTGCCATCGTCCTTTTCATTTAACCATGCTTCAAAATAAAGAGTTCGGTGAGCCATATCCCCCGTGTTTCTTTATAGAATGACGTTAATATGACTACCACTCTTACTCATTCAAAATGTAATACACTTGGAGTATGCAAAGAGTTTGAGGAAAAAAAACTGATCTCTCTTTGGTGCACCTTCAATTAATTTATATAGAACTGACAAAAATACCTGAATATAAAAATGGTTCACAGCTTCAGTCAATTATTTGGGAAAGGTTTCGGGTGTTAACCTTGCCCTCTGAAAATGAATCGCCCCAAAGTATTGCAATGGTTTCATTACTTCACCAGAATGTCTAAAATTTACTTTCCTTAGATATATATTCCGAATTGTACAGCAAAATAGATCGAAAAAAATCAAAAAGAACAGATTCCATTCTGATTCATATTAGTAGATGTTGTAAAAAAATAGACTGATCGTAGCTTTGAATCGCAAATGAGTGTTCGATTCGGGAACAAGAATAAAAAGTCGAAATTCTCTCATCTTTTGAAAGCACCATATACTGAGAATATATGTTATGTAACATTGTTGTGGTCCTAATCTCGATTCCATCAAAAACGATTGTAAGGAATCATTGGGATTTCTTACAGTTTTTGAAAATTAAGATAACTGCTCACATTGTTGTTACTAATTCAACTTTTAAATGACTTTCAAGAGACCCTGGGTCCAAAATGACGAGATCTTCACCAAACCCAAATAATAGCCTTAGTTAAGAGCAAAGTTAATTGAAAACCACTTCCACCTATGTTATCTCACGTTCATGTTCTTCCTTTGCAGGGTGCTTCTATCATCCGGATGATGAAGTACTTTTTGGGTGACGACAACTTTAAAAATGGCCTCATGGTAAGTGCAGTGACATCCCTTTCTCTTCTGTCTCATACTCTGGCTGCCGTGCTTCTAATGTAGTAATTTGCCATTCCTTCCAGAATTATTTGAACGCCAAGAAGTTCGACAATGCCGTCCAAGATGATCTGTGGAAACACCTCACCGATGTAAGCATTTTTAGTCGCTTCTTACACGAAACTATTATCATTAATTACTGTAATTTATTTAATTTGCTATTATTGTGAGAATTAAAATTTCATATTATTGCTAACGATCAGAAACATTTTGCATTAGCATGAGTGGTTCGTCGCTAATTAACACTACACTTAATTAACACTACAGCTTCTGGCTGCTTTCCTGAGAACTGCTTTATTTATTTAGGATAGGTAATAAATGAACTAAAATTTAAGAAAAAGAGAATAGAATAGCTCAACTACATTTTCTTTAAGCATTTTAATTTTCTCCATTTTCAATTTGTTGAGATAAGCTCTTTTTTCCCTTTTGATTTACGTGACTACTTTTTTTAAAAAGCTGTTGCTACTTATGTTTTTAGCTAGTATTAATTATCATTTTATACTAAACTACAAGCTTCACTACTCACTTTAAACTATCTTTTTGGTTGCAGATACAAAGCATCCATTTTGTCAAAACGAAAATTTTATTGCTAAAAAATTTCTCGTCTTTTGCTTAAAGCTGTTTTCGCCAAATGTATCAGAGCCTATATTGAACGAGGAACACATTTTCAGACAAAAAAATGTATTTTCATAAAAATGTGTTACATTGTACAAGAAAACAACAAGAAAGTTACCCAACAATGTTAAATAAAGCTTTAAGACGTCAACATTCCCCTCTATTTGGCTACATAATTGGGCTAATGTAAAATTTAAAGAATAAAATAAAGTTAAAAATAATGTGAAAGAATTTAAAGATGCACTAAAATTAATTTCTTAGAAAATCTGAATCGTCACCATCCAAGAATATCGAAAAGTATTCTCCCTGCAAAGAACCAACATAATTGAAACCACGTTACGTTAAGCAATACTTTATATATACGAGGGGAAGTCAAAAAGTATTGGTACATTTGAGAAAAAATAAATTTTTTTTCAATAATAGAAAACTGAAACATACATTATTTTCTATATAACTTCCCTACACTTAAAAGTACTTTTACCAACATTTCACAAATATTTGAATTCCGTTGGGAAAAAAAATTCGGTTGAATCTGTAACGTATTTTGCACAGTATAAAATGACTCCTTCATCGGTTGCAAATCTTCTTCCCCTTAGTGCTTTCTTCAATGGTTCAAACATATGAAAATCACTTGGATCTAGGCCTGGATAGTATGGCGGGTGTTCCAGTTCTCTGAATTTCTACTCTTTTATTGTTTCTGCCGTCCTCTATGCAAAATGTGGTCGAGCGTTATCTTTTTGTCGGATGACACACTTTCGCAGTTTTTCACGACGCGAGGTATGGATCTGATTGCAAGTTTCTGTTTAGTTCGCAACACTTCATTCTGTTCACAGTTTCGCCTCTTGGGGTGAAATGAATGGCTACTGCACCTTCCATGTCCCAGATTAGTGTTAGCATATTACCAGAAGACGGTTGATGTTTAAATTTCTTCACGTCTGGTGATGATGGGAGTTACCAAACTATGGTCGTAGCCGTACTTTCCGGTTCATGATGATGTACCCGTTTCATCGAAATTAATGATTCACTGTCAAAAATCTTCTCCCTCGCAACGATAACGGGCCAAGTGATTACGTGCAATCGTTGTTCCTTATGCTGCCCTGACAGTTTTTTCCAAGACCGACCTTACACACACTTCCCGAAAATGAATTCTGCCGCGTATCATAACTGATATGTAAAGCATTGACGCTTTCGTCCTCTGTGATTCGTCTTTTTTCCATTACTCTACCTATATTGCGCTTGCATGAGACGAATAATTTCCGCAGGTTTCCCACCTTCCGCAAACAACAATCGAATCACTGCCCTCGTTTTCTCCTTGGTGCAGATCGGCAATGGAGCTGTCATGTTGAAGGGTCTGCTACACCCCAACGAGTACGAGGGGAACGTAGTATATAAATGTTCCCGACTCCCCTCATTCAGCGCTGAATACTAGTTGCCAAACCCTGGAAAAAGAAATTTACAAAATTCCCTTTACTTTTTGACTTTTCTTCGTAGTTAGCAACGTATTATACGAAGAAATTAAAAGAAGAAAACAATGTATAGCATTTTAATATTTTTGTAAAGTGGAAGCTTAAAAAATAAAATTAATCAACAGTAACAAAATCCGATAATTATTTAGGAGATCTAAGATCGAGCAATGTAAATGATAAGTATTAAAATCAATGTGTGAGAGAGATTGGGAGAGAATTCCAAAATATGACAAATATGTAAATTTAATTTGAACTTTCCTACAATTAAGGTTAAAAAGGATTGAGTAGTCCAAAACTGATGAGAAGGATCCGTTTTTTCTTCCCTCAGGTCCAGTCTAATGGTGGTGAACGCATCGACGTCAAGAAGGTCATGGACTCGTGGACTTTGCAGATGGGATATCCCGTGGTGAGCGTTGTGAGAAACTACGCTGCTGGAACGGCCACTGTGCAGCAAAGCCGCTTTTTGCTGGAACCCAGCGCTGAATCCACAGACACGTGAGAATTTTTGTTTTCCTACCAGTTCCTAAGTGATTCATTTTGTCCAGTGTTTCATAAGCTTACTCAGCCCATGGATCCCTTTTAATGCTAAAACTACGAACTCCCCTCAAGTGAAATTACTCTATTTCAATGCTTAACAGAAAAGTTACAAATTTACCTTTAATGTTTTTAAAACGATGAATGAAACTGAAACTGATATTGATAAATATTTTATAAATTATCTTTGACAAAATTAAACTTAGGTTAATAAATTTATGTTTAAGGATATATCAATTGTGTGTGTGTGTATTCAAAAACACTTCCGTAATATACTTTACCTTCGTAACAATACAATGAATAATACTGCTTTCTGTCAAAACTACAGAAAAATTGTTGCGTTCAAATCTCGGGGATTCCGCACAAAGCAAAACTGTTCTGTTGATAAAATGCATGATTGTTTTACACTGCCTCATCTTACACAAAATATTGAAATTCGCCGGGAGATTCCGTTCCTGTTAAAATCTGCATAGACGCCCCCCCCCCCTTCTTCCGTGTGGTATTCATTCCTTGTATTTTATGCTTCAATAAGTAATATTTTTAATCTGAAATTTTTAACACGCAAAAATCATGACAAATTTACTTTTTTATTAATAATGGAAATGGGTCGCAAGTACTTAATGTGTTAAACTTTTCGTTGACCCCCGGAGAGATTGTCCACGCTCCCCAAAGGTAATTTTGATTTGCCATGGATCCCATCAGCAATCACAACAACCCACAGATTTTGAAGGAACCCCTTTGGAAACCTTTGATTTTGACGAATCCAAACTCAAAAAAGAAATGAATTAAGAGGGATAGAGGGTGACGGGCTGGGGAAAAACTCCAGAAATGTATGCATTACAAAAAGAAAATATTTCGAGTTCGAAGCTGTTGCAGTGTGCACCCACCCATAAAGAAATTGAGAGGGTTTTTACACTTCATCTCAGTCCTTACTTGTGTTTACATACACTTAGAGAGGTAATTATTATCTCTCTCTATATAAAAAAGATTTTCGTGATGCTATTATAAATTTATTTATATACCAGGTATACTTAGTAAAAATGGTCATAAAAAGTTGAATTTAACAGAAAAGGAGCACAAAGAATGATTGGCCGAGAGGATCTCACCTCTACCGTCCAGCTCTTATACGAAAAATCCACTTACGTCATAGATCGTGATGTTATAGATTTCTCCAGTAGTTTTCAGAAGCATCCATATGGTCACCAAAAATGATGCCAATTTGGCTGTATCGCCAATATTTCCATTGAAATGCCCTTATAATATAAGGGATGGTATTGCTTTCGAATATTACTTTTATGATAAAATAAACAGAAAGTAATATTAACGTATTAAACATCCAAATGTAAATTATTTACTCTATTTTAAGATAAAGCAATAATTAAACAACAAGAGTAAATATTAACTGTTAAAGAAAGGCTTGCAATATATGGAAAAAAAAAATTGAACTACATAATAAATCTATATTACATTTTTACAGTTTGAGCAATGACTATGACAGTTAAATAATTTGTACAATGAAGGTTGGTCCCTTCGTTAGGCGGACGGGGGCGGGGGACCTCTCCCTAGCATATATAAATTACAGGAATCTCATATCATTATTAATGTCACACTATGGTGAGGTTTATCACCAATCATTACACGTGTTACCTAAATTACCCTTGAAACTGTGGTATGTTTCTCATTTTATTCTTATTTTATTATTCAGAGATGTTTCTTATTTTAATTACACATAAATATACAATGAGTGAAAAAGTTCATTCATTTTGAAGGAAGGAAACAAATGAATTTAACAATCGATATGTGAAATGTTTTGCGCAAAATATACTTGTATCTAAGTTTTTATTGTGTTTTACATTGTCGAACCGAAACATTATGAACACCTCCACATTTTTCAATGAACTCGTCTTGAATACGTAGAGGGAAAGTTATTAAGAAGGAATGGTATTTAGCTGCTGCTGGAGAAGGTAAGAAATTATTCTCACATTTACTTTTGTAGTGATAGAAAAGGCTGCTGATTTAAGCGAATTTGAAACAAGGCTGATTGTAACGGCCTAAAGACTCTAAACGAGTATCTCCATAGGAACATCATTTCGAGATCTGCCGTTTTTAGTATTTGCGTGAAGTGGATGAATGACAGTGAAACAAGCAGTAGACGCCAAGCTGTTCGACGCCCACGTGTCATCAAAGAAAAAAGACGTCGATGCCAGATTGTGGATCAACTAAATGCCCAATACAATGCAGGTCCAAGTGCATGTAGTTCGGAACACACAATTCAGTGGACACTGTTAGATATGGGACTGTACAGAAAACGTCCCACTGATGTGCCTCTGTTGACCACGCGCGTTCTAGTCAACTACATCTACAGTGGGCCCAGGAACATCGAGATTTAACCATGAATAAGTGGAAGAGAGTTGTCTGGTTGGTTGAATCAAGATTTCTCATTTATCACGTTGATGGTCGTGTTAAAGTGCGCCGTCTTTTAGTCAAACAGTTGCTCTCCCCACATACATCAGACTACATACAGGCTGGTTGGGGGCGGTATTATACTTTGAGGGATATTCTCATGGTCACTTCTAGGATCCTTAGTTGTAGGCCATGAAAAATTCAGACTGATCTGAGTATAATCGAGGATTAATTGCACTCTTACATGGCGTCTGTTTTCCCAACTGGGAATGGAATCTTCCAGCAGGACAACACCCCAAGTGACAAGGCTGGAATTGTGTAAGAGTGGTTCAAGGAGCATAATAATCAGTTCCAATTCGTATCCTGATAATTTAAATTGCTGGATCTTAACCCGTTAGAGCACATTTCGGCTTTCATAAAAAGGAAACTCAGAGATCAAACACCTCCATGCCAAAATATCTCGCCTTTGCGTGACCGCGACTTAGATATTTGGTACATTTACCAAGAATCTGTGGCGTTCACACACACATGCCAATAAGAGTTTAAGCTACTTTAATGGCAAAAGGTAGTATAACGCGTTATTGAGTAGATGTTCATAATGTTTTGGCTCTTCAGTTAATTTCAATAGAAACACAACTTTTCCCTCTTTTAGGAGCTCCTGGGAAATCCCTTTCACCTACACGGACGGACTCAACCCAGTCTGGAACCCTAAGACCAAGATGTGGCTCCATAAGACTAATGGTGAGTTTTCTGAAGTCCATTTAATCGTGTGCTCAGGGTTTGCGTTTCAGACTTTAAATTGGACAAATTGAATTCATTGTAATTGCAGCTTCTTGTACACTTCGTAAAATTAAAATTCCAAAAATTCCAAATTACGCGTGAAAATTTACTTTTAAAACATAATATTATTCATTATTGTTAAAATAAAAAAATATCCTCAGTATAAATGCGATCCTTTTTCTTCCTGTCATTTTGTACGGTCTTAAAAGAATAGAACACTTTTGATCAAACCATTCAGCCCGAACACTTTTAGAAACTTTTCTCGCATTATAATCACTACATAACTCAATCACGAAATAATAAATCCAAAGGAAATAGAGATTAAAAACTCTATTCAGTTTAAACTAAAAAAGAATACCTTTAGTAGTTAAAAAATTCACTTTCTAAGATTATTTGAGTATATTTCTATTTCTAATATCCACTTTTTTTTCTTTTTTTTTTTGAGAGAGAGACTAGCAGGCTTATGACGGCCATATATCTATTGAAACAATAACAGAACAAGTAATATAAAAAAAAATTTTAAGTCAATTCCTACTTAAATCAATAAAGAAAAATTTTATTTTAGCTACTTTTTATTAAATAGTTACAATCAATATAAATAAGTATATACATATGACAGAATCACAACATTAAGGGGTAATTAATTTTTATTAATTATCTTTAAAGTATCGTACTGTCATCCAAGACAGTCGTGTCTATAAAATTTCAGTTCAACTGAATGCTTTAAAACGGGAGAAAAAAACCTTTTCAAGTTTTGACACAAGTCTTCAAAAGGGTCGCTAGGTCGGCAACGTGACTGTGTATTTGTAATTCTTTAAATAATTAGTTTTAATCAATTAATTTTTATTAATTATAACTAAATTATTGTATTGTCATCCAAAATAATCATGTATATAAAATTTCAGCTCAATGGAGCGCTTTAAAATGTATTTTCTTAATGATTCAAAATTCCACCAAGATAAATAAATAAATGTATAGAGAGTGCGAGCTAATAGTAGGAATTGAAAAAAGGTTTCATTTCACGTTTTCATACGCCTTCAAATGCTAGCTAAAACAAATTTCTTTCCTTCTTCGCAAGTATAATTTATTAGTGAAACACACGATTCCCAATCCTTCAACTGTTTAGTACGAGGCACCAAATCCTTCCACTCGGGAGATTACCAGTCGCTTAACGACATACATCGGCGAGATTTCTATCTAACTAGCTCCATATTCCTCGATTGGCATTTTAGCATAATAGCCACAAACTGTACTTTAAGCACTGGAAAATTAAAAATTGGTGCCAGAAAGCATCCTCAACAATCTTGGCAAAAAAACAGGTGGTTATCAAAATAATGGAAAAGCCTGTGAATAAAAGTGACATTTTTGAATGTGCTTTGTAAGCATTAAAATATAATAATAGCTACTAGTTTTTTTTCCTTTCATAAATGAAAATGTATATATTCTGGTAGTAGTGTGGTAGCTTTAGTAAAGTTCTTTAAGTCTTGGAATTTTTTTCAAAAAGAGTAAACCTCTCAGATTTTTAAACATACCAAATTGTAGGAACCCGTCCAGCTAGAGTAAGCGTGGCCAAAACATCCCAACCGTTTCTAGAGGTAGGGTGTTTGAAGTCACACAACGTGGTAAGACAAGTTCGCCAAAGCAGACAGAAAGAGAAGCTCAGTGAAAAGGGTCGAGAGAGAGAAACGAGTATTGATGGAGTTGCAATGCGTAAAAAGCAAACAACTGCAGCCTAAATGACCGCATAGCTCAATCAGCATCTGGATTCTTCAGTGTCAATGGTTACAGTTAAAAGGTACCTTCATAAACAGGACATTTACGGCAGAGCAGCAATTCCCAAGCCAATTGACACAGATGTTAAAGCCAAACATGTCTACAGTGGTGTCACAAAACCTGATCGATTAATAAGTGAAAGAAAGTAATATACTCTGACGAATCGTATTTCTCACTTTTCCCTACAACTGGACGGGTGCACGTTTGGAGGACACCTGCACAAGCATATGACCTCGATTGTCTCCTTTTAACTGTCAAGCCTGGAGGTGGATGTGTCATGATATGGGGTAATTTTCTGCTGTACCAATCATAACCCTGAAAGGGAGGATCACTGGGGAGAAGTATAGAACAATTTTAGCTGATCAGGTCCATCCTACGATACAAACTTTGTTTCCTGTGGGTGATGTAATTTTCCAGGAGGATAACGTACCTATCCATGCAGCGAAACTTGTCCAGTAATGGTTTGATGAACACGAGGATGAAGTGAAAATCTTCCTTTGTCCTACTCTGTCACCCGACCTCAATATAATCCAACCGTTATGATCTATTTTAGAGCGTTCAATACAGAATGAATATCCTACACCGGCATCTTTCCCAAAACATTCATAGTATCTCAGTAAAAAATGTTACAATATTCCTCTAAACTCTATTCAGCACTTGTATGAATCGATTTATAAGTGAATCCAGGCTGTAATACTTCTCAAAGGTGGTACTATATACTATATTCTACTAAAAGATTCTTTATAAATCTAAGGTTTATCCCTTATTTTTTATAACCCCTTGCATACAAACGTCACAAAAAATTACTAAATTAGAGAATAATATCGCCGACAAAAGGAATTTAGAAAGATAAGGTATTTTTTTTACGCGTATATATTTATTATTAGTTTGAACTTCAATTTCTTTGAATTCAGAACTACCTGGTGCGCAGTCACGGTAGCCAACAGCTTATGTTCGCGAATTCATGGCCGACGTCTATCCTTTCGAGTTGTAGGTTTGAGCACAAGTGTCCTTGAAAATCTGCCATGTGGAAGAGCTGATGTACGTGAAATCTGTCGCTGCTCAATATTCTCTTGTTGGCGAGGTGTGAAAATTTGGAGAGTGGGGTGCTAACTCGGTGGTCGTTTCTCAGCACTGAACTGAGATTCAAAATAACGAGATCCGACCTTGTGTAGCTTCGACGTGCAGCGCTTACATCAAATCTTACAGGTGTGTTCTTGTCTTTCAGGTAGCATAAAAGGTCTACCTAGCCGTGATTACTGGGTGGTGGCCAACGTCCAGGAGGTAGGATACTACAGGGTGAACTATGACGAGCACAACTGGAGGCTACTCATCAAACAATTCCAGCAAGATCATAAGGTGAATATACGTCTTGATCATTTCTCAAATTAATTGATATAACCAGAGCCTAATTTACACAGGGGCTCGTGACAAGAGGGGCAATTTTTTTTTTATTCAAGAGAGCTTTCGATATACATTAATTATGCAATATGTATTTCATGTCGTCTGATCTTTGGCAGTTTATTGGTGAGTTTTGATATGGGTACAGTTTGCACAACGACGTAGGTGACAAGGATGACAATTTTTCATTTTGACCGTGAGTGTTAAAACTGTTGATTCGGTTTGGGAGGTAACAGCTCAATCAATTTCTGCTCTTTAATTGATTGACTGAATATTAACGTCGCACTGTTCAGCTACACGAGGGCTTTTGGCAACAGATCACGTCATTTTGAACCATGGTCAAGTGACGTGGACGACACCAGAGATGGCACCCCCTCCTAACTACCACACCACACCAATGGGAGGACGTTTCAGCTCTTGACAGATTTAACGTGCATCACTGTCCTACACGGTGGGTCTTTAGTGGTACTGGGATCGAACTCGTGACAACGCCAGCCACGATCCGATACCTATACCACTCGGCTACCGCGGCCACTTCTGCTCTTTAAAACTTTTCTGTTGTTTCAAAGCAAAATGCTTTAATTTTGAATGAAAAAGGATGGTTCACAAATGACCTATGTATATGTATTTAATAATTTAACTGATACATAAACACATTTTAATTTAAAAATACAAATCTCATAAATCTATAGTTTATTTGCATTAAATCTCCTAAAATGTTAAAATAAGTTTTAGATCTCCCTCATTGGCGACTGCAAAATGTTGATAGTCAAAATATTATTTAAAAATCTAGAAATTTTAATATTATAAAATCTAAGAATTTATTTTTTAAATGTTGAATATTATGCACTTTTACTGCATAGGATTAAG
>BMAV01009240.1:632756-651979 GCA_019973955.1 Trichonephila inaurata madagascariensis
CAAAGCGAATTATTATTCGAGCTCCCATTGTCTCAGAGACCGTCGCGTTGAATAATAGATTTTTTTTTTAAAGCAAATAAAATTAAACAGGACTCCAATATCTTACTAGTGAAATACTAACTAAAGTGTTATAATTGCCACCTTTACTCAAAATTAAGAGAAAAGGCGCCAATATATGTTTCTCAGTGTTTCTTAAGCGAGGCTAGCCAAAAATTCTAGGATTTTTGATATATCCTTTTGCATAAAATAACTTTTTCACCATTAACAAACAGTTGAGCGCATTGTGTATGAAATATAATCAAATACCATTTATTTTGCACATATGCTGTTAGCTTTTCAAAGGTCGTGGCATGTGTGTGTGTGTGAGGCTCGAGTATTTTAGTAACGCATGCGCGCGCGTTTTAATTTAATCGTAACCTCGGGTTTTGCCAGCCTCGTCGGTTTCAGAATGTCAACCTTTCTTTGCGAATTGGGTTTTTACGCTTACCTCTCTTAACTCAAAAATATACGCGGCTTTGTATATGCCATGGTTAATAAAAGGAGATCATCTCAGAAGTAAACTCAAAATAACTACACTTAATAAACAGATCATAGTTTCTATATAATTTACCGTGTAATTACGTTATCTGTTTTTTATTTTATTACTTGACTAGCTTTTAACTACGGCTGCACTCGCGTTGATGTCTTAAAAGAACCGTCATAATTATTATCATTAGGGAGTAAATAAAAAATATGTATGATAATTTTTTTGTTGTTTGACTGGAACCATTCAAATTTAAAAATTCTAAAACTGAGTTTAATTTAAAAAACTGAAAACATATTTTATTATAATAATTAACAACAAAAATTCAATAACTGTAACTATTAATATTTTAAAAAGTTGAAGGTATCTACGTTTAATATATAATTCCTCTTTAAAAGAGCTCAAAACAGAATATTATATTCTAAGATGTAACTGTATACTATATTACACGTTATTCTGTCAGTTGCAAATATATGAAGATTTCGGGCATTGGACACACGCTAACAGGCCACATATAGTTTGCCATGGGAAAAACAACTTTTCCAAGTGCATCTTGCTATCTGCAATGTTTGCCCTAGCGCTTTGTTAATGGCAACAGTAAAACTGAATTTGATTGGAAATTTAACTCGTTTGAATTGAAACGGTAGGTTAGTGGGGATAGTTGGAATTCAGGTATGATAACACTTTCCCCTTTCATGACACCTGTTAAAATAGCACACACCAAGTATATTCTGCATCAGTTTTGTAATCCGAAGCCTCGTTCTAATACATAGTCAAGGAGCATCGAGATTTTGCCTAAGCATAACTGGTATATTTAGTTTTAATTGAGGTTCATGTAAGGGTACACCCCCGAAAAAAAAACTTTCAACCGAATTTAAGAGATCTGAAGTACTTTGTTCTGTATCCATGATTGTATATATATATTCATCGATAAATATTCCTCCATTTCCCCTGCTCGTTGCTTAAAATTTTCAGTGTTTATTTTATTGACAATGTTATTGTTAGGCGCCAATATTGATCTTGGGCACAACTACTAATCCCAATTTAAATATTGTTGCATGCCCGTTTAAATTTGGGCAAAAAGTTCTACATTATTTTCTTCTAAATTACAAAATTCTTTGGAAAGTAAAATATGTAAGCTTCACCATCTGCGTCCAAACATCCATCACTGATTTTCAATTGCGTCTCTGCATAATATCCCGAATCTACGTTAATTTTAAAACGTAATGTGCAGAGTACGACCGCAGGTCAGTAGTGTCTTGGCTATACCGGATGAAGCCCCAGCAATGCTATCTTCTGGTTTTTTCTGATTGACATTAATAATAAGTTTAGCAAAAACTTTTTTCTAGCTCCTTCAGGGGCGTCGAGAAAAAAAGAGTGCACCCCTGCCGCGCGCGGATTCTATTTTATTAAAAATTTGATAGAAAGCATAACTTAGTTCTGGATTTAATTAAGGGATTAATTCTGTTACTTGATGTTGCAATGCTATGAAATCGTTGCCGAATTCTTGAGCAATGTCATTATCGAAGTCATTTCCATCGACTCGTCGCGGACTAATCATTCCAAAATCCTGTAGTTTCTTCCCAAGTATTGGGAAAACCTTATTTTCAATTATTATTAGCATTTCGTTGTAGTTCCTTGAAAGGCATATCTGCGTGTACTTGCTGCAGTCGTAGCAAAATATCTCCCCGCATATACTCTTGGAACTTATTCCAAAGGGTTTGAGAATTAGAAAGACCGCAAGATGATATAAGTATTGCGTAAAATTTCCTAATTTATTTTATTCGGCGATTGGCATTGTATGTGGCTTCTTCCATAATATAATATCTAGTATATCTTCATAGCAATAACTCCATATAAAATATCTAGCTTCAGTATAAGTGAAAAATTTTGTGCAAAATATGTCCTTATATCAGAATTAGTCTTAAAAAAAATTCTTATTAAATATTCGATAAATCAAAACATTTATGAAATTGTCATTTACTATCACTGTACAGCTTTTAATATCACGTAATTTGCTAAAACATTACGTCGTTTTTCTCTTTAAAAAGTGGGAGAAAATTTGCATCAAATATTTCTGGGATTGTCAGAACAGAGAATTTCTTAGCCAACTTGGCGATATTTCTCAGTTTGAGTTTGACATTTAATAAACACATAACGTAATAAACGTTTAAACTTTAATAAAAACCCATTTAAAAAGTCGCTTTTTGTAAAGAAGTTAAATTACACTATGTGTTTCAGTTATTTGTTACAAATGTTAGAAAATTTTCATTAAAATTTCCAGTATTGACAAAATGCATAATCTTGAGCCAACTTGGCGGGGAGGAAACAACGCCCCACGGTTTTACTCTTGTAGTTCCCGTTCCCATAGGAATACGGGGATATAGTATACCCTATGTTATTGTAATTTATATTGTTATTTATTGTTAATTTATATTGTTGTATTCAAAGTAAAAACTTATTGCGGCTGTTTATAACTGAAAAATAATAATGTACTACAAATAAAACACATAGAAATACCCAACCATGCGTAAACTTTGTACAATGCGTTTGCCGTTGCATAAAATTTTAGTACAGAAAATGAGGTTGCCACCCCGAAAAGTTTAAGAGCTCCTGTTCTAAGGCAACGCGTCCCGTTCCCGCTCAGTTTCTCCATAATGATCTTCATTTGACAAAGACATTTAAAAATTCAATAAGGATTATCACACAAATATACCGTGTAAAAAGGCTGATGCACATTCAAAGTCTTCATGTAAGTGGAGCGTGAAAGTTTGGAGAGTGGGGTGCCAATTCAAGTGTCGTTCTTGTCACTTGACCGTCGTTCCAAATGATTAAGGATTCAAGTTGAAGGATAGTTTATCAACATCGCACTACCAAGCAATACGGTGATGCATGTCTTTATTAGGAACTATGGTCGAGGGGCACTATTCAAAGTGAGAAAGATTTAGGACCCCTCTATACAACGAGTTTTTAATGACACCAGGAGTCGAACCCACGAGTTCACAACCGTGACCCATCAGCTCCTACTGCGATTAATGAATATGGATGGCTTACACATAGTCTCTCTTATTTTATAACACTTATAATAAGTGTAATTTACATACAAAGAGAGAAATGGTTCTAATGAGGACTTGTGTTTTCTTTTGCAGAAAATCCATCCAGTCAATCGAGCTCAGATCATAGACGATTCCTTGGATTTGGCGAGGTGAGTTGTCGCTGGATCAGTTCATTTGTCTTTATCTGTGTTATCTGTGTCTCATACTCAAATGGTGTCCCTATTCGTTAGAACCATATGAGGCACTGACTAAACGAGTGTTTTTAAATCTTTCCATTGATAGTATGCTCATATGTGAAACCACTTTTCATAGCTTTTGGAATGACAGCTCGGGTGTCGTTCTAGTCACTTGACCGTGGCTCAGAATCACGAGGTTGGACGTCTATAACCTTCGTTTTGCTTCCCGGTGTGACGTCATTTACAATAAAATTAAATACGATGGAGAGGTCAGGATAGATGCAGGCAAACTCTGAAGATTTAATGGAGAATTCGTATTGTGATTCCATAAATCGGTACCTTAACTTTGTGATACATTCAATATCTTTTCAACAAAATAACAAAAGCAATTGAAGAATATTTGGGAACTCTTATCGAACTAGTAAATCGCGTGACCTAAGAACTTTAACAAAAATTTTTCTGTGCCTTTTACTTAAGCAGTACTATTGTCTCATTTTTTTAAATTTGTGTTAATTCTTCTATATTTAAATAAAAAGTCTGGGGTAGAGATTAATGGAATTTTCTCAATTATTATTACTAAGATCATGTGAAGTAGGGTGACATAAAATTCCATTTCGTATTTCTTTGGAAACTAATGGAACTTTTAACCTTTTTTAAGCATCGTTTGCTGTAAAAAACATTTTCAGTAAAGGACTTTTTAATTCTTCTCTTCCCAAAATTTCTAGCCACTGCTTCCTAAAGAGAAGAGCCCTGTAGCTCAATATTATATTGATTTGCTTTCGCTTATGAATAATGATAGGCATTTAAATAGGCATTTAAATGTGTGATATTTCTGGATTTCACCTTTGACTGATTCGATGTTCTATAAGGAAGAGTGAAATTTCAAGTAGAATTTAAATACTTCATGTCACTGTCCGAAATTATAACTTGTTGTAACGTAGCTTCTTAGCCAACTGTCTGTTACCCGGCACCCCAGGCGAAACAGCGCACAATATCCTTTAACCCTTTATCGACCGACGATACTTATAAGTACCACTCACTTTAAAATTACATAGAATAACCATTTTTACGAATACTCTGACGATACATGGCAGGAATATTCTTTGAAATCCACTTCCAAGATATATGGCAGCATGGGGACTATGATGAGTATTTTAGCGGTGAAGGCGAATAGTTTTAAGCAGAAATTACGCTTTCAGCAGATAGCGAAGAATGTCATTTTTGTTCAGAAAAAATAGTTAATGTCAAAAGGTAAGACTCTTATTTTTTTTTTGGTATGTTAATGAAAACCTTAAAAAACGATTTGACTATTTATTTTAAGTGGACAGTGTGTGTAATTAATTTTACAGTTGAATATCTTTAATTAATTAATTAGCTCTAATTAAATTTCCCAAAGTTGAGTATTTTGCTTATGTATATCCCTTAGTTTTCAATGTAGCGATTCAAAAAAAAAAATATTGCAGTAAAAAAACTGCAGTAAATCATAATGCGATCGATAAAGGGTTAAAGTGGTCGACAGAATGCTAGGTCCAAATTCCTTCGTTCCATTTAACGCGTTGCCATGCTACAAATGTGTGGAAAGAATGGTATATATACTCTATTGAAAGGAGGAGATTCCAAAAATTGTGTTCTATATGTCTGTGTGACTTGTCGATCTATGACCCATCCTTATGACTTTCGACGTGTGGGGTCAAAATGGTCTGGGGGCAGATGGGACTTTGTCCCGAAAGAATCACTGATGCTTGGGACCGAGTCTAAGTGTTGCGGTGTGCAAGTCCAAGTTCTTCTCAATCAGAAATTTAAGGAACGTGCGAGAATCCTGCCAAGAAGGTTTCAAGAGATGGATTGGAAAGTGAAGTGGAGAGCGGCGAAAAAGGTGTGGTAAGAAAAAAGCGCAACTTCTGTTTGACTATTTTGGCGACGTTAGAGTTCTGGTTCCGACGACGATACTACCTAGTGTCCAGTAGCTGTACGTGCAAAATCACTTACCTATATTGTTGCGATAGTTATATGTGTTTACTTACTATTAAAAATTGTAAATTAAAAAGTAATTTTATTAAAGTTGAATAATCCATCTCGCTGCCTAGAAATTGATTCAATCGGGGATCACTACAATATATATCATCTCTCTCTCTCTCACACACACACAGAATCTTTTTCGGTCTTACTATTCTGGAATTCTGTATAATTCAATTGTATTTCTACTGTAGTAGTCGCCGCAATCTTTGCAATGTAATTCGTTACTTAATAGGAGCAGTAAGCGATTCGCAAAACTATTCCTAATTACATAATGTATTTTTGTTCCAGAGCGGGTCTCCTGGACTATCAGCTAGCTTTGAACACCAGCCTGTACTTGCGAAATGAGGACGAGTACCTGCCCTGGAAGGCGGCGCTGCATGGCTTCTCCTTCATCGACTCCATGATCTGCAGGAGCGCCATCTACGGAAAGTGGAAGGTACTGTGTCTCATTCACATTCCGTGGGGCTGCATTTCTCGACGGAAGTAACTCGTTGCTTCTCTTCTCTTTTCAGGAGTACGTTAAGGTACAGCTGAAGCGCACCTACGACCAACTGGGGTGGGAGGAGAAAGCTGATGAGAATATCCTCACACAGTAAGCTACCTTTCATTTTGGTTCCTTTGAAACTAAAAGTATATTTAATAAATCTTGAGAAGTAAACCATAAAACCCCGCTACGCAACCATTACGATTAAGCACAATTGTGGAATCCTCTCCGAAATACAAGCTTTGGAAATACGGTATCAACAGCGTTGGTATCTTTTATAGCTATTATTGGATGGTTTATGGAAGGAAAGCAGTGGTTGGCGAGGATTCGGCCAATTGCAACCTGCATTGCTTCTGAAATGAGATCTAGGAAATACTTATGTTATTTGTAAAAATAATATTATTATAAGCGTCTTGACAAAAGAAACGGAAATACTTCTTTATAAAAATAAAATTCTACATACAGCCTTCAAGAGTTCTATTTATGAATTTTCTTTGTCCCGTTTACCCTTCGTGGCAATGCTTGAAACGAACACAAGCAAATTCCGACCACTGCACTTACGATGGACGATTCTTGACTCACAAAAATACTTCATACTGTTTATTAATACGTAAGATACGAATCGGTGACATCTACTGTCGTGACCGTGGTAGCCCAGTGGTCACGGTTGATAACTCGTGACCAGTGATTCGTAAGTTCGAGACATGGCGCCAATGAAAACCCTCCGTGTAGTGGGGCTTGCTCAGCGGTTGGCGAGGCTGAGTGTCCTCTTCGTCGCTTGACCGAGGTTTAAAACTACGAGATTATTCACCAGTACACCTTGTGTTGCTTTAGTGAATAAAAGTTATATTAATGTCGCACTCTAAAGCAACACTAAGTCTATTGGCGACGGATCTCGTAATTTTGAACTTCAGTCAAATGACGAGGACGGCACTTGAGCTGGAATCCTCTCTCAAAACTACTGCAACACCACAATGAGTGGAGTTTCAGCTTGACGAGCATCACGTCTTTCTATACGGCGGGTTTTCCTTGGCATCAGGACTCGAATCCGCAACACACCGGCCACAATTTCCTGACCATAACCATCAGGCTACTGTGGTTTCCATGTTGCTTTAGAGTGCGACACCAATAGAAGATTAAATCAAATTGACTCCTATTCCTTCAACGAATTGCAAGAACTCTTTCAAAGAAATCAGAACCTTTGGAACTTTCCCTAATGTACATTGGTCTAGAAATGAAAGGGTGGGTAAATCGAGGTTTTCTACAAATTTGGCCGAAAAATGTTCGAATTAAAAATCTCTTTTGGATTGCAGGTAATTTAATCATTATAAAGCACATTATCCACTAATCATGATATCCAATCTTTGCGTAAAGTATCCTTTCCTTGTTCGACTTTGTCTGATTATATGTGGACGAAGGGGAAAAATTAACTAATATATTAAGAATAATCATTATTATTTTTTAAAAAATATATCAAATTGGTTGAATCTAAGTCGCGGAAAATTACCGCTGAACTTCATTTAGATCTCGTTGTTCATCTCAATCTTTGCAAATCTTTCGCTCATCAAAATATTAGTTCTCCATTTTGTAATGTACGAATCATTTTGAAACTGACTTCAGCCTTGTTTGAGGTTATATTTGATTAGCTCACCGTACGTAAACTTGGTTGCTCAAAAAAAAAGATCCCTGAAGGTTAAAAGAGAATAGTGACGGCCCCAGTATCTACAATCGTTGGATACTTTCAAGATTTCTACTACAACATAACTGGCAACTATTGTTTTGGAATACCTAAATTTAAGTCGGTAATATATATATATATATATATGTAAGGATAATTAAATTAGATTAAAAATTAAATTCCCTATCTAGTAATTCACTTTTATATTACCTCCTCACCTCTTCAAGTATCAAACTAATGACCCATTTATTTCTTCCGAACAGCTGGCCCACCAGCCAATAAACATGTCTAATTCCAGGAATCATTTATTTGTAGCCTATATGTCAGCATTAACTTTCAAAACACTCTGCCGGACCCACCCGATCGCTGTTAACCCGCGGGTACCGGTGGCGTTCTTTTCTCTCTCTGCATCTTACGTCAGATGATGTCTAACTTTTGATCAAATAGAGACAGCATAACAAAAACTAAGTCTGTTTCTGACTCTCAAATTAATCTCTCTCTCTCTGTATATATACATATATACATATATATATATATATATATATATATATGAGCCAACATCCAAGCAATAACATTCGACAAACACACATAGACAGCAGGAAAATCACACAATAGAGGACAAAGGCAATGAGATTATAAATATAAAACAGTTGCTGCGGTGTATGAACATACTGACTTAGGACCTTCAATTATATAAAAATAATTATATAAAAGTGGGGTTGAACATGTTTTTGCGCCAACCAACCTTCCCTCTTTTTTGTAAATAACACTGGGCAAAACCAATGGAAATAATGGATACAGGAATATCTAAATCATTTAAGATAAGGGGGTAGCTTTACAAAATTGCATACAAAGTACAAAATACGCGCTAAATCTGGTGCAAACATTTAATTTATTGCCAAGATTCTATACCTAAGCCACAGATTTAAATCAAAAGAATACCATTTGAAAGGTAGCACTTAACAAAAGAATAAAAAGAATGGAAATAAAATTAGCTAAGAGTTGCATATTGTAACTGCCAACTATAATAACACCAAGAGTAAATATGAATAAAATAATAGTAAGTAATTTCTAGAAAATCTATTAGATTATGGAATGCTATAACCATAAAATATTTTAAGTTTGTAGTGATAAGCTATTTATCAATCCAAATTTTAATCCTAACTATTTTGAATAGCTTTATTTATATTATTAATAAAATTAATTGGATATTTCTGATTTAAGCAATATTTAGTAAAATGTTTATAGTTATTTATAATATCTGATTTTTGGACACAAGAATTTATTACGTTGTATATTATAATTAATAAAGAATATTTCTGAATATATAGAAACATGTATATTACTCTCCCAGTGAGGAACATATTATTTGAAATTAAATTCTTCTCTTTTGCATCATAAATATTAAACTATTACATTGTCATATAATTTGTAGCTCAGAAAAATTTACTTCAGTGACATTATTATTTGTCTGCATTAAATTAAGATAAACTGGCCAGATAAAAAGTCAATGTGTTAAGGTATAAATTGGCTTATTTGCCAAAATCATTATATCATCTATATAACGATAAATATAATATTTAGAATTATTACTGTAGCTTCCTTTCAAAATAATGTAAGGTATGGAAATTGGTAGGAACTTTTATTTGCTCGCAGGGGCACTGCTTAGCTTGGCAATCCTTTAATCTGCTGATAATAGTTACCTTTACGATATATACTTGTTCTCTTTAGAGGTACAAACCTAAATAGTGAACCAAATCTATCACTTAATTAACAATATTAAAAGTAGGTGCTTTATGTAAATTTACTTATACATGTATATATATATATATATATATATATATATATATATATGCGATGGTACTCTTTGACGTCAATTAAAAATAACTCAAGGGAAGAAGAATGTTTATTAAGTATATATTCTGGGATTTTAAACATGATCCAATATAACTAAAAAATAATTAAAAATTTTAAGAAAATAAATACATTGCTCTCAGCAACTTTAACACAAAACTCAAAACTGCAAAGAACATTTCAGTGTTTCAAGTCTTGTTGAGTTTCGCAATAGAATAATAATGATAGTTCGCAGATTTATCTGACAGGAAATCATTTTTGGGATATAGAATGTTATCTTATGGATTCGCAATTCAGTGTTTAAGAATTTGGTGAAGCGCATTGGCAAAGTTTTGTTTTGGATAAATTTTTCATAAAGAATTTAAAGAATCTATACTTTACAAAATTATTATTGTTTGTGTATTTACACGTAGATCGGGGTTCAGTGATTTTCTGCAGAACAATCACGAAAATAAACAGTTCTTTAAGAGCGATGCGAATTTGTATATAAAAATCAATCCGCTTTAAATGCAGGATTTCAGCGGCGTATTTGCAGAGTATTAAAGCTTATCGAAGGTCCCCACAACTAAGCAGCGTCAAACGCAATGGCGGTGTTTAAAATACACGTAAAGTAAAGATTATTCACCAAACTTTGACCAGGCGCACGATAAGCTCGTCAAAACCATCCTCTCTACTCGCTTTGGTTTAATCAGACTCCTACTTCACGTCCGAAGCACGACATCTCGACCCAACGGTACCCGATAAAACTTTGAAATATAAGGCTCGTATTGTTGACATTAGTGGAGATCACTTTCACTTTCTGGGAATTTCAGAGGGTTCAGACCACCAACATGGTTGCCAATGACGCCAAATTGTCGCCAAATGGTCGCCAATGATCGCCAAAAATGATGCCAACTTGGCTCTACCGCCAAGATTTCGCGAGTTCCTGGTGAATCGCCATTATAACCAACGTAGGGGCAGCATTTGGCATGAATGAATTGCAATTTAACATGCAATAAATATAACAGAGTAGCCTAAATGCATTAAACACTCAAATACTAAATTATTTTACACTATTTCCACACAAAATTCGTAACACTATATTACTTTAAACGTATACATGAAGCAAGTATCTGAAAATTTTCTTTTGAGAGAGATCAAATTCAGGGTACTCCAACTTTATGCGGTTTTAAAATAACTTACTTGTCTACTCTATTAGGCGGCGATTTATTTATTAATCTAACACGATCTTTGCATATATAAAACCCCGTGTCGCGTGTTTGTCCGCGATGGACTCCAGGCTTACTCAACCCACGACATGAAATTTTGCCTATTGTGTGTCTTTTGTTTAATTCCAACTTAAAATATAGGATAGTTTTATTACAATTTTTGTCGTCATTACTTTATTTTGCTGGAATCCGAGAAAAGGGAAAATGTCGGAATGCGTGTGTGGACCACATGGTATGAAAGTGAGGGTGTATTTCGGGGTTGTCAAAATCTAGATTTCAGAATGAATACGAAATACCCATACAACTTTGCCGGAAGACTGTAATAATATAGGCCGGACATTAGAGGTCGGAAGATCCTACGCTTACACAAACGGCAGGGACATAAAAAAGTGAGTCCCGACGTATTTGGGGACAGCGGCTGATCTGAATATTGATTAATTCTCCGTGTTAAATAATGCAAGACGACAGTATTTTAAGTGAACCATGGCAGAGGAGCTTACCTTAAAATTCTTGCAGTGGGCAAAGTGCGCTCCAGGTGTTTTTCTGGGTGGGGAACAAGAATCTGAAATCGAACTTTAAAAACTCCAGCAACTTTATCGGATAATGCCTGACTATAGTACTGCCCGTTTCTTCAGGATGGAACTTTCTGGAGCAGGGGTGCCAAAAGTGGGCACTAGGTGCATCTCGGGATGGAGAACGAGAATCTGGATCCGGATTTCAGAAACTCCCTTAATTTTCTATGGTTATTGCCGGAATGAGGTCAAATCGCTTTTGCGTTCGAGTCCCTTCTATGTTTTTGACCCTATAGCTACTAAACTTTCGAGAGCAGCCTTGCGAAAATACGACCAACAGAAAACTGCATTGGCAATTGCATCTTCAGGCATTGCTGCCACTTTGTTAAATGGTGGACAAATGCACATGCATCATTCCAGCTGTCATTAGACATTCATGAGAAACCTGACGCAATGTAACATTAAAAAGAAGGCTGAAGACCAAATACAGTGGCTGCAAAGGGAATTCGAAATCATAACTGCAAGGAAACGCAAAAGCACTCTACCTAAAATACCCACATAGAACTTTTTAAGATTTAAACGGCAACGACAAAATATTCGGTGGTGCTGTCCTGGTGATTTCCGACAGGCATTGCAAGTCATTCCTCGCTCTACTTTTGCTCACGAGATTAATGTAAGCTTAAAACAATCGTTTTTAGGGCGAAACGTTGAAACACTTTGTCTGACCATAAACACGTGAGTTCAATTGCAAGATGATCCATCGGCGCAAATATTTTCTAACCAACCTCAGGATACTGGAAATTTCTATACTGTTGTTCAGACAAAAAAGGAACTGATTGAGAGTGTCTTCCCAGATATACTTTATAATTATCTAGGCAATGGACTCGATCTGTAATCCAGTTACTTGGGTAAAAAAAATGATGTTGACGAAATAAACTTCCAGATACAGAATTGCTGCCAGGTGATCTAATGTGGCACCAAATCAATCTGACACTATTGTTGATGTAAACGAAACTGTAATATTTTACACGAATTCCCTGGATATAGTAAGTACTACCTCACAATCTTGGTTGAAGATTGGTTCCTGAATTATTCTGTAGCAATACACTAGGTATATGGCAGGTGCATACGTTTTAGTCTAATCAAAAGAATTACCGAGCATCTTGAAGCAAACCATTTTGATTGTAAAGTTTAAAGGAGAAATAGTCCTTTTTTGCTACGTATTCCACTGATATCATCAGAATCTGCAATAGCATCAAAAGCACAATTCCCAATTCGTTGGAGTTTTCGACCATAGATAAATCTCAAAGCCAAACAATGTCCATTTGGGGCATGGACTTACAAAATCTATGTTTATGGCATGGGCACATACATGTTGCATGCTTACGTGTGGGGAACCACCGAATCTATTTGCTTAAGCAAAAGGCAATTTACGAAAAAATATTTTGTACCGATTAGCGATTAACCATGTAAAAGTTATATATTGTTATAGCTTAGAATGATAAAAATAATATTAAAAATTGCTAAAAATCAACGCCATTAACCTCATTTATAAAATTAAATCTTCATATATGTTGTTACTAACAACTTCGTAAATATCGCGTGTATTATGCTACACTCAAATAAGAGATGAATAAAATGCAAAATTAAAAAAAGAATTGTGTTTATATATTTTATATGCCTAAACTCAACTCTCCAAAATTGTAAGCTCATAATTTATTTGACTGCATTGGATAGCTGAGAATAATATTAAATCAATGTATTAAAACAAAACCACAGCAACGCGTGGCCGGGTCAGCTAGTTTATAAATATATATAACTGTTATATTAATTTTTAAAGACTTTAACTTGGTTGGTACAAATCAAAAAAGTACTTTTTAAGCTAAGTACTTTTTAATTGATCTAATAGTGCAATGCATTAGATCAATTAAAAAGTAACAACAAAAATACTGAGACTAATATACTATTCAAAATGCTGGAACTTTGTTTTATAAATGAACTAAAATTTTATAAATAATTTGAAAATCTAAAAAATTTCGATTTTTTCGAGATTAATGGATGATAAAAAAGCGATTCCGATTCGTCTCACTGTTAGAAAATTTACTTTTAATACAAGTTTCGACGAAGAATTGATATTAACAGTATTTTTAATTTATATATAAACTTCTTTCCCTTTCTTTGAATCAATACCTGTTTAAATTTAATATACAAATGCACAACATTAAATGTATTAAGTAGGTATATATATAAATATCAAGGTAATAAATGTATATTTATATTATATGTAAATATATAATTTATGCAATTGATCTTTTTCATCCCTTATTCACACGGCTTTTCAAAATAAATAGCATTTTTTTATCTTGTCTTAATGCTCGTTTCTTACTTTATGAATCGCATTCTTTTGTACGGGATTTTTTCCACGGCTAACCGAGGGAGTTGGTAGTGCATATACAATGGATCGATACAAAAATATATTCACTGATGTCGTGTGAACTCTTAAGTTCGCTTCCTTTTATAGATTATTCTTGAAAAAAAAGTAAACACATCCAAAAGTTTCGATGTGTCTACGAATTGAGTTTAGATATTCCCAATGGATTTATACGAAAATTGCATTGGAGAATCAAATATATGCTTTAATTGTCAAAATTTTTTTATCAAGATCTGATTTTTTATTTTTCAGGTTCAACGGCTTGGTGGTGCTCACCAAGCTTGGATATTGCGTGTACTGAGCACGAGGACTGCATCCAGAAGGCGCAAGAGAGGTTCAACAGATGGAGACAGGAGCCGGACAACGTCAACATGTGAGTTTTTTTTGTTTTTTTTTCGTCCGGAAAGATCAATTGCCAAAGTCTTATCTTAATTCGAAAAGGCTAGCATTCATTATAGTTTGTTACGCATTCTGACATAAATTAGGTTTAAAGATATTAAATAAGTTATTATAAACAACAATGTGTGTCGATGTGTTAACAATACACAACATGAGATTCCTTCATTTTTGGCTAACACACCAGCCATCTTGTTTCTCTTTTGCTTGTAAGTGGAAGCTAGTTTATATCTATCGTATCAACTCCATCTACAGTTTGATTGTAAAATACAGTTATGCTTGTCCCCGCCCCCCACCCTTTTCAAATGAAATTTTGCCGTCTTGAAGCCAAAATGCACACTTTTATATTTTTATAGGCTTTTTTCATATTATAAAATATTTAGTTTTATTTAAATTTCTTTCCTCTATTTTGAAATAATTTTCAATTGACTATTTAAATTTTACAGTACTTATAGATTTCCTGGAAAATTCTCTTCCGTATTCGCGATAATCTTCTGCTTTAATTTAATATATAATTCATGAAACTCGAATTTATCTGGTTTCTTAATTTATTTGTTGATATATAATCGTTTGTTATGTTAAATTTATGTTGCTTAAGTTGGCATCTCTTGTGATTATTCTAAATATAATTTTCAGTCGCTAGATGTACTTAATACGTATTTAATCTTTGCATATTTTCGAGGTATTATTATTCAACTTAAGGTCTTTTCGATCATTTGAACGATCATAAAAATAAAAGGTGTCTGGAATAAACTTTGGGGCTGCTTATTATTCACAGTAATTCTTATTAAACCCCAAGACAAGTATAATGATTTTGGTTTACATTAGGATTGAAATTCATTAGGAATTAATAACTAGTAAAAGTTCTAAAACAACAGTTTTCTATTCAATAATTCGTTGACAAGGATATAATATATGAAAAAAAAATTGTCAACTGCAATATTCCCTCCGATTGATTTATATACAAAACAACATAACACCACCGAGCTTTCCATTACTTGCCAATATTTCATCAAAACAAACGTAAGCTGTGTTTGTCATCGCCCAGGACATGAACCACAGTTTAATTCTGTATATATCTGAGCAGTAAATAAAGAGTTTCAACTACCAGAATTAGAATCTGCAGAAAATATGAAAAGATCCACTTTAGAAATGGGTTGAATCCTCCCTTCAGGGTAGAAAGCCACTAGAAGACTATTTAAAATGACGTTTTTCAACGAAGGTGATGTAAACTAAGAATATCATGTGTGCTGCATTCACGCAGATACAGTATTATGGGGTTTTCCATACTGTCATAGCAAATAAAATTTGGAGGACACCAAATTATCCCAATAAATTTGTAATTGACGTTTTATTCTAATGACACATTCTTGTAAATTTTAATTTTCCTTATAGATGTAATTTGATTACAGATAGATCTAAAATGTGATTTCCTAAAATGAGCTTTTTATTGCAGTGTTCCGCCCAACCTGCGCAGCGTTGTGTACTGCACCGCGGTCAGCTATGGGGGAGAGGACGTGTGGAACTTTTTGTGGGAACGATACAAGGCCGCGCAGGTTGCCTCCGAGAAAGACAAGTTCATGTACGCCCTGGCTTGCGCCCGAGAGCCCTGGCTCCTGACCAGGTAAGTTATTGGAATCACCCTATCTGATGACATGCAGTATGGAGCGAACATTAAAATAAACGCTCTTGATAATAAAAATCCAATTGAAAAAAAAATATCAATAGAATTATCTTTAATTTCCCAAACAAATGTTTTGGTTTCTATCTTAAAATCCTTCCCCCCTAAAATGTCCTTCTCTTCCTGCAGATGCTTGAATTCCCAGTGCAAACTGCATGGATTGGAAAAAATGAGGATCGTTTATAAATAGAAAACTTGTTTAGTTCAAGATTTGAAAGAAATTGATCTACATGAGAGACTAGACATGTATGCCTTTACAAAGATGTAGAATCATACATAACCAAAATGCAGTAATATGTGCACGCACTAAAAAAAATGGGATATCTTTGTGATAGCCCTCTCGTATGGGAATGAAATAGGTGTCGATGTTGATAGCTCAAAGGGAAACCTGAATGATTTCATTCATTAAATCAAGTTCGTTATAACTAACGACTAAGAGGGTCCTTTGGGTTCGAGTCCTAATGTTACTTGACGTATTTGGCTGCATACATCTGCACGTTCAATTTTTTTAAAATTATAATTACTGTCATTAATAAAAAACAAACAAACAAAATTTTGATAATTATCTACAGAATCTATCATAATATGACTGGAATATATTAAAAACGGTTATATTCCGGCTGTCAGCTTATTGAGTTGTTAGACTATTTAAATATAAATCATTAATATTCCTTTAAAAATCATACCAGGTATAATATGTATATTTAGTTTCAACAATTCATACAGATTTAAAAAAGAAACTTCCTGTTAGCTTTTTAGAACTAACCGTTACCTACTCACTTCACTGGCGTTGTACACAACTATATATATACATTTCTAAGTCCTAACCTGAAGCTTTCGATATTGTTCAAAAACATTCTTACAGCCTTCACATGTTGATTTAAAAATAAATAGGACTTGAATTTCGAAAACGGAAATATGTATTACTCCCCCTCCCCCTCCTTAAGAGTCGATTTTTCTCAAAACCTCTTCTTAGTGAATCTCTATTCAAGTAAAGAAACGTACCTGGCAAATTTGAAGTCTGTAGATCTAATAGTTCCGGAGATCGTATGACGAGTGAGTGATTGAGTCACTTTTCATTTATATTTATAGATATAGATTTACAAACGTTAACATCTGTGTACAATTATTGTTTGAGGTGATGTTTTTATATAAATATAACCATAAATATAATTTGAAATTTTGTGTTAGCACATAACGAAATGACGTTAGGTATCAACAACGAAAGTGAAAAAAACGAAATTTAACTCAGACCCAAATGATTACAGAAAAGCAAAGTAATAAAAGCTCAGATATTTAAGATTTTGAAATATTACGTCTTCTAGAATTTTAAGTGTCGTAACGATAAAAATGGACAAATAAACCTAAAAAGTGAATATACCAAGTTTTGGATTTTGTAAGACGCTCGATATATTTGTGAGAACTGTTAAGACTCAGTATGCTTGGAATGTATGAAATTATTTCACTCATACACTCATTTCACTATTATCACTCAGTAAGAGTAAATGTGAACGTTATGATTTCTTGTATATCATTTCCCCCATTTTTATTTTATTTTTTAAATTCCTATAAATATAAAATGAGTATATCGTAATAAAATAAAAACGATTACGTCATTTATTTTCTCACTATAAGAAAATTGTTGCTGAGAGAAGAGGTTAAACAAATATATATATACACAATGATTTTGTGTGGGGGAGGGAAAATCACCAAGAAAGGCAGATCAAATTTGCCGGGCTTGTTTATGACTTAGGTTTCCCCTGAACATAAGTGCAGCTCTAGTAGTGCTGTTATGAACATTCAAATAAAGTTTATTTTAAATACGTACTGAAAAGTTCGGGAACATTATTTGTCATTGAGATTTGACGTAGTGAGTTGATGTGTTAAAAATGTCTTTAAGAAAACGAAGAAGCCTTTATCAACAGCTATTGAGTGTGTAATAGGCTAAAAAGGTTTTTTTACCCAATTAAAGGGAAAAAAGGGGAAAATGTTGGCAGCAGTGATCAAGGAAAGATACTGTCTCAAGAAAGTCGGGTTCCGGACTACAAAAGAGAGGACCGTTTTTTTTTGATATGGTGTGGCGCATCTTTTGTTTTGCAGCAGAAATTTACTTTGGAAAATACACGATCCCCGCACAATGGACTACTTTGGGTTTATGGTTTGTGAAGGAGTCCTATCACAGCAAGAACACCCTCGTGGTTATTGCACTCACTTTGGCTGCAAATTTGTACGTCATACGTAGGATTCTACCTGTTGCGCTGCCATTTATCATCAACATTCAATGGTTGTTAACGTACGCTCTAATACCGCTGTTGTAATACAATACGTGTTGCCTAGGCCTGCTGGATCATCAGATCTTTCTCTAATCCTGCACGAATGGGATATTGTTATACAATGCTGGTTGTTATCTATAACCAGCATTGACCGATCAAGTGCAAATGGAATGGAATTTTATCTCACAAACTGACATCTACGTTTACATGCTTCAATTCAAAACTCTGTCGGTCACACCTATTATTAATGAACCACATTTAAAAAGGTTTTTCTCACGCTTATTTAAACTTTTGATCTTGAAACTAAAACCAAATATGTTACTTAGACAAATAATGTATTACCGAAATTTCACATTACTCTACAATATTTTTTTTGGGATTGATTTTTCCATCAGTATTAACGAGAATCGATATTTCATTCAATCATTTGTATCCACAGAATTATTTATGAAAATAAATTCTACGAATTTAGAACTTAAAAAAGTAGATCAATTTCGGAAATACTTAACAACTGATTATAGTTGATTGATAAAACAGTAGATAGTAATTTCTACATTAAAATATTGGAACTTACATGGTAATTATTGTAAAATACCTCTCATGGCATACATAAGGGACATAATTTTCATTAACACAGTCAACTACTTTCCAGAAAATACGAATTGTATTTGCCGCTAGAAATCTTTACGAAAATACTAAAATGTATTTAATACTATTCTTTTCAAAAAACATATTTCTCTTTCAACAGGTACCTAAATTGGAGTCTGACTTCCGATTCCGGCATCCGTCGTCAGGACGGCAGTTACGTTTTCCGGTCTGTGGGGGCCAAACTCTATGGCAGGGACCTCACCTTCAACTACGTCCGCGACAAGTGGGACGCCATCTTTAAGAGGTAAGCCCCTGGGAACAGAAAAAATTGAAATCAAGGATGA
>BMAV01009241.1:24089-52346 GCA_019973955.1 Trichonephila inaurata madagascariensis
TCCTTTTGCGAATATATTCTCTTACCAGAAATTTGTCGGTCAAAGGAATCCTATGTGGGCGACCGCTGTCATCTGTAAGAAAAAGTCAGAGCCGATAGCATCTCGAAAAAGGCAAACATAGAACAAAGATTTCTTTCTAGTATTTTACAAATAGGACGTAACATCTATCAAAGAGATGGAGGTCTGTGCTCTCATTTAACCCATTCATTTAATTCTCTGAATGTATAATCTCCCTCTCATTTTAATTTCTCTGAATGTATAACCCACAAGCAAGTGCGTAACGTAACGTAAAGCTGTTACGTAAATTGACACTAAAAATTTGGATTTTTATTTGGAAGCATTAGTTTTATCTTTCTTTCAGCACTCTCTTCAAGAGAAATTCGACTGAATATACGAATTCTCGAAATTCTGAACAGTATTTTTATTTAATTGCCTGTGAGGCTGCCATGTTGCTATGTGCATGAGTGTGACTTGTTTATAAGTTCACTAATTTGTCTTTAAATTAGGAAAATGATGTAAACAAAATTTTGGATTCCTATCAACCAGTATATAACTGCACCCAGAATAGTACGAGTAATAATTACGATATTTTTGTATTAACTGCATAACACTAGTGACCTTTAGTGGATTTCAACAGATTTTTATTTGCAAAGGAAAATGCTTAGCATTAATTCTTTGGATGATTTCAAGTGCAGCTTTTTCATTTTCAGCCTGTTATTTTTCTAGATAAACTCTGAGAGATACTAAGGGCTTGAGTTTATACAACCAACCACTAGCGTACCCAAGGGTAGGGTTTAGTGATTCAGAACCCAGACCAATGACAAACAGATTTTTAATTTTTAGCATAAATATTACTTTCATCCTACTTGTATCATTAGTTTTCATCTACGTTTTTTCAAATGTAACCCCACCCATAAATCCAGTCCGTATATACTATTGCAATCAACTATTCCACGGTGCTTTTTATATCCTCTTTAACATCAGCAGACGCTCTCAGATTTCTGCGGTGTGTCAGTTCAACGATCGAAGAAATTGTATCTGTGTGTAGCTATAAACAGTAAATATAACCACAGATTATGTGTTTCAATTCTTCTGCTTTAAATTCATTCCAAAAGTTGAATAAAATGGTCGAATCATCTTAATTTCCTTTTTTAATATTGTGGCGTTACAGGCATGGACCATGACAAGACATGACTGTTTTGTATCGCGAAAAATGCTTTCAAATATCCATTGGTTAGGGAATGTTCACCCATTATTATTTTTACGTCTTGAGAGAAAATATTTTCGTCGATCTCTGCAATCTTACAAACACCAGTAAAATCATGATACCAATTTGTTCCTTTTCTGCTGCCTTCAATTCAAGAACGCATATCTATCGGAGATAATAATCCTAATCAACAATTAGTTTGTCTGTCATTCCTGTATAGTTTCTTTTACCAAAACTATTTATTTAATTCAAGTCACCACTCCAGAAGTAAATAATAAGGATGTTTTATATCTTAAGAGGCTTTAAAATCCATTTTTCTACATGCATTCTGAACACTTTTTTGACATCGCATTGAGGTAAATAGATTTTTTCCTGAAATATAATTTCATGAAAACGAAAGACGGTATTTTCGATATCCCCGTATTTTCAAAAATAGCTGACAGCCTCTATTTATTTTCTCCTCAGTTTTGTAAGTTTATAGATGCATATATACTGATTAAGAGTTACATGAAAATTTACTTCAACATAAAAATAACAAATAGGTCGGAAGTTACTCACAGGGACATCTTAAGGCATGGGCCAACTGGGCCTCGTTCAGTTCCCGACTCAGCCTCATAATTTTAACAATTTGAATGGTCAAATGTTATTCCTGGGCATATTCTCCGAAAGATTGGGAATTTCAAACAAGTCAACTGGTAACAGTGGTAGGACTGCATTATTAGGTAATGACCGTTGTCGAGAGAGAGAGAGAGATGTCGAGGCATAAGCCTACCACCGTAAGCCATCATTACTTATTGAATCAAAATGCGGCAATTGGTCGAGACGCTTTGTGCCTAGGTTTGTGAGTCAAACACATTTGTTTCGGATAGCCGTTTGTACGAGTATTTTACAATGTATAAGTGTTTACTTTTAAGGATCCGAGGCAGGGCCTACATTTGCATAGAGGCTCAGGATCTCAAAGAGTCTTAAGACGTCCCTGGTTACACAGGTATATAAAATCAAAGTACACACAAAACTTCAAAATGTACCGAATTAATCAGGTTGCCACAGTGGCATGCACAAAAATGGAATTTAAGAGTTTAAATCTCTTCCATAGACCAACAATTTATAATTTTTGCCATAAAGATTACGTCTCTGCCTTCGTCAGTTTTTTTTACAAAATGTAATCCATAAAAGACGTCTGTGTACACCTCTTGGTTGCCACAGAACATAAAATCTTTGTTGATTAATCACCTGCATGCGATTATAATACATAATAAATTTTTGAAACTTACATAATTACTTGAAAAGTTTTTATCTGCCTACTTTTCGAGCTCATTTTTGAAAACCGCTTAATGTATTCCTGACACCGGCGTAGCTAGTTCTGAGTGGGCCCTGTATCAAAATTACTTCGGGGCCCTTTTTTAGATATAAGAACCTTGTTAGTGGAACTGCAGTTACACATGTTGGGGCCCCGTATCATTGATACGGCGGTAGCTACGCCTCTGTGATTCCTAAAAGTAATGTTAATTCTGTAGAATTTCTAGTTACTTTCTCAAATCTGGAATACTTTATTTATTGGAACACACAAACTAAAATACATTCGAAACAGAAGAAAGAAAAAAGGGTTTTATATCAGATGTTGTGATTTGTCTTAAAGTATTTTAAGACACTTTTTTATAATGTGAAAAAAAATGACATCTGGTATAAAAACGTTTTTTTTCCCCTTCTGTTTCGAATGCATTTTAGTTTGTGTGCTCCAATAAATAAAGTATTCCAGATTTGAGGAAGTAACTAGAAATTTTATGTTCTTAACATTACGTTCACGAATTCTCTTAGAAAAGAAAACTTTTATTAGTGAATCAGAGCTCTTAAATTTTGTTCTACTTTTTTCGTTCGTTCAATACATTTTGCGTGCAGTAATATCATACATATTTAAGGTACCCAATACTAAAGAGCTAATGGAACACTTTTAAATCTGAATTTAAACTAATATAACGGCTCAAGACCAAATAAAAAAAAATCTCGCTTTTATCGTAGAAATGAAGTTTAATGTTACTATTCTATGCGTGTGTGGTAACACGAAACCAAAAGATTTAACTAGTTGTAGAGAGTATAAAGGGCGCAAAATAGTTTTCTTTGTGAATAGAAAATTTCAACATCATTGTTCCCTTCCATAACATTAGCTGCAAAAGATTGCAAGTACAAAAATAAAACTTCGAATAACCTCCAGACTGGTAATAATCGGTATTGAAAACCTAAAGCACGCAATAGAAAAAAAAATGAAACATAGTATCAACATAGAACATAAATACTAGAATTTTAAACAATAGTAATAAATGTATGCTTGAAATATTACTTATACATCATGATGAAAATATTACAATCTGTAACAAAAAATTTTTTCCTGTTCCTGGTGAAATTTTTTTTTCTAATTTCTTATTTTCTAGAAGTATACAAAATAGTTCGCTTCTTCATAAATTTTTATTCTTGAAGGATAGTAATATTTAGCCCAGTGGCTGAGTGGTAGGACATCGCTCTTCCACACCACAGGTCCGAGGTTCAAACCAAAGTTGGCAAGGTCGACTCAGCCTTTCATCCTTTCAGTGGGCCGATAAATGAGAACCAAGCTTGCTTGGGAACTTAACACTGGAGGTTGCGCGTCAGACTGACCATCTAACCGGAACATCTACTCATGCACCTTAGGGCTCAAGGTCACGTATACTGAGATGGGCACAGTAGCCCTCATGGGCTGTTGTGCCACTGAGTTATGTTAATATTTAGAAGTTATCCTCTTCCATAGTATGTTTTTTCTCCTCATTATAAATCAGTAGTGCCTACAGACTTCTCTTGTTGGGGCTTACAATTTAAAAAATACGTAGATGAATGCACCAAGAGTGGAAACATCTAAGGTAAAAATTAAAAAATCTGTTGGTTGTGTGTGATAAGGGAGAGGGTTGAAGCCTTCTTGAGTAAGCCGCTGTTACAAAAAAGTAAAATGTATAAATAAGGTTTTCATATTCCAAGTTGTAGGAAATCCCTAATCTTCCTTAGAACTAAGACGCGAGCCAGTCTTGGTCATTCTGTGTCTTAGATCTAGCTGCCTCGTTGATACATGTTTGCAATGGTCTAAAGATGCTGTAAGTTATGGCAAACGAATTTTGCTACGGTAAGACCCCGCTTAACGATGTTTCGCGGTTTAGCGCTCTTTTATTTCAATCCGGGGATTCCTCGAAATTGTTCGCAGTGCTATGGAGATTCCCCGAAATTGTAGGTTTCAAAATATGTACCTAACATATCCGAAACAGTGTAGTTGTGTTTCTTGTTTGGTGCGGTGCTGTACGGACGCATTTTTATCATTTGAAACATTTGTTGACATTATTGTAAGTATAAATTTATATAATACTATAACGATTAATACAGTGACAAATATTATGATCTTTAGTTTTTATCATGGGTGATAATGAAAAACAAGAAAAGAAAGCAACCAGAAAAAGCATTTCACTGCAAGTGATTAGAATGACTAAAATGCAAGTGATTAGAAGATTAGATTCTGGTGAACGTCAATCTCACATTAGTGCTGCATTGAATTTGGCAACTTCAACAAGATGCATTCTTGACAAAAAGGTAGAAAATTGGAAACACAGAACAGACTGAATGACCTGACTGACTTAGAATTTTATTTGTTTATATATATATATATATTTGTTTATATATTGTTTTTATTTTTGTAAAACATAAATGTTTGGTTTTATTTTTATTAAAAAAACATAATTATTAAATTTAATACCTAACCAATTTTCTATCCATCTTCCCCTAACCCAATTATTTACATGTTAAGATAGCCTTGTTTAGCACTGTTTCGCATTACGCTCTACTTTGATGGAACGTATCCCCCCCGTTAAGCGGGGTCTTACTGTACTTTTGCGGGCATTTTTACAAAAAGAAGAAAATAAGTGTTCTGTTAAAACATTCGATAAAATCTGTGAAACATTCACACAGAACATATTTCGGCATGCCTGTCGGGTATCAAGATTTTTTAAAAAAAGTGAACCTTCCATATCTCTTGTAAATAATAATAATAATAATAAAAAGTTCTAGAGAGTAAAATGTATATTGAAATACTAATGAACAATATACTTGAATACCATATCCAAGACTTGGATTAATAATTTTGACATTATTACACAGTAGGTATACACACATGAATCTTAACATATTGAAATATAACCCCATTCAAATTTATCTTAACAGCTTAATCAGAGATCTTGGTCTCACCACAAATCTAATGCCGAACTCTGGCGTGCAGACGTCTGCAATGGAATTTAATGGATGAAAAAAAAATCGACTATAATCCAAATGAGTGGCGCCTCTTTATCGAAAATTCACCCAGAACAGGTTTGATTTTTCATAATGGAAAAGCATACTCATTTCTTCCACTGGGTCACTCAAGAAGAATTACAACATAGAGCATTGAAATATGTTGAAGATGTGTATGGAACAATGGGGGTAATTCTCGGCTTAAAATAAATGGTTCCGAGTAACTCTCTTTTGAAATAACTTTAACAACACATTGAAGGTACTGGCTTTCTAGGTGAGATAGTAGAATTGAAATTTAAAATATTATGAAGCTCATAAAGTATATAGTTTTCGAATTTTTAGTTTTGTGGAGAAAACCTTGTTTCACAAGATTTTCTCCACAAAATGTTATAAATTATATCATAAAGTTATGTCATTCAATCGTTCCGATTACTCGAGAGTTAAGCAAATGTTTTAACAATTATTATGATTAACAATTAGTTGTTGCGATGGTGTCCTTCCCGAAGGGAAGGAATGAAAGTTACCAGAACCTGAGACATGTTGGAATTCATACGATATAGATGGTGATACTACCTACCTCCACAATTTAGGCATGGAACTGAAGGGGAAGGAAACATTATCCAGCCCCGTGCACCTGTGGTTTCTGCTGCGACCGCTCACAAGACTTTCAGAAACACTAATTTAACGAGCACGTACTCCGGTTAACAATGGACTAAATTCATGTGACGTCATAGTCACATGATAACCGAGCCACGTGTTTTCGGCCAATCAGTTCATAAATTAATGCGACGTCATAATTATATCATAACTATAATCACGCGTTTCCAATTAGTTCGTGTGCTTCACTGTTGCCAACTTTTGCAGGAACTTTCTAAAAGAAAGTACATATTTGTCAATGATATAATAATGCACATAGTTAAACAAAATGCACTTAATTTAAAAGTATTCGTATAATGTAAGTATTTTTCTTTAAATTTTGAAAACTGTTTCAAGAACTTTAGCACGTGAACTCTTTACCCAATCATCAAATTTTAAATGTTATCTAAATTTTACAAAAGTTGAACTACTTAGTATGTCAATTTTTAATCAATGGGAAACACATGATTGTCGTTATCATGTGACCATCATGAATTTAGTCCATTTGTGTTAGCCATCTAAAAACTTCAAGAATCTTATTGTGTAATTAAATTCACAGTCACACTATTAAGAAAATTAGGGAAACATAAAAAATAAATTTTTTCTCTCATATTTGATTTAATATTTAAATTGTCTTTGGGAGGGGAATTTTTGAAAAATTTCAAGACCTTATTTTAATACCAAATAGTCAAAAAAAGTCCATGTATATAAAAATAAAATTTTCCTTAAAAATGTTAAACTAAAATAATTTTTTTAAAAGCTCGTCAAGAATGCAATCGCTGTTAATGTCTGACAAATTTTTAATTAAACTTAATAAAACTGCAATTAAACTTAAACTACTCAATCTCTCTAGACACATAGATGATTTTAAGAAAGACTTAATTATTTCTCAGTTTAGCGTAAATTTTTTAGTCTATTGAAATGGCGAGTGGTAGTGTTGAATACATCTTAAACTGTTGTTGTTACTGATGCCACCTGATGGGCAAAGGCCGGATCGAGGACAACGAAATTCATCATGACAAGGGCTAAGTGACGCCTGTTGTTAACCGTAGCTTTGAACACCAAACAGGTGACAGTACGATTTGGCTCGTTTTCACCCCAATCTTGAGGGAGAACACCTGAGGGTGGTCAGGGGCCTCCCACCTCTCTTCCACTTCCACCAACCTCACGAGAGGACTTGCGGCTCGACGATTATTTATAGTACCACTAAATCGCGAAGGCACTATACGTTTACAAACATCCATGTCTTTCCCGGGATTCGAATCCAGGCCCTACGGCACAGCAGTCAGCGTCACTAACCACTATACCGGATGGGCGACACATCTTAAACTAATCTTAATTATTGATCCACTTTTCACACATGGTGTTTTCGAAACATTCCATTTTATAATTGAACTCGTAGCAATTTGCAAAAATATTTTTCTTTCTAATGCAGATTGAAGCTTTATACAAAATATTTTTATTTTATGGCAGGCTAAATTTTTGTGAATATTTTTCAAGCTAATTACGAGATTCATTTAAAATTTGAAATAGGGTCTATTCAGCGATAATATAAATCAGAAACATAAAACTTACATATTTTTTTGTAAAATATAAGCTAAAAAGGTTTAAATGTACAAACCTTATATTTGTGTATTCATTTTTAAATAATGAACCTAAATAAAGAATAAGCAAAACAGATTATATTTTCAAGTCCATGAAAAATTTATTACAACTCTAATGAAAAAGGTGACTCATTAAAAGAAGCTTCAACAGGTTTTGAAATCTGTGGCCCTATATTCTTTTATCAGAGGCTCATATAAAAATGGTACCTGAATAAAAAAACGATACACAGTTCAAGAAATGTATCATTTCATTGTAACTATCCCACTAGTTAAGTTAAATATTTTGTGGTTACAGTTAAAAAAAACACCCGGAAACATTAAAATGTAGTAAAAAAATGTCTTTATTAAATAATGCTAACACAACTAGCAGTATTTCTATACAAGACAACAGAATGAATTATAAAACACTCCGAATTATCACACATCATTCACAGCTCTTACATCCTAGTCAAGAAACACACAGTATGCCTAAGACTTTGATTCTAATTTGATATCAGAAGCATAAGATATTTTAAACACTATATATTTTTTTTAACAATGAAGACCAAGAATTCCCTATTGCAAAAATACATGTATTAAAATTGCTTTTCTAAACTATAATAGGAAGAATATATTTTTAAGTACTTCCAGTTGACGAATACATAACAAGCATTTTGTTTTGTTTTTGTAAGAAAAAGAAAAGAGGAATATAACACATCAAAAGAGTAGGCAATTAACACTGACAAGGAGATTTGAACACACTTAACAAATGAAACAAAAAACTGTTAATTTTAGAAATCGATGATAATTCTTTTATTATTTAACTCATTCACTTGAAAAATATGGATTGTATTTTTCATCCTGAATTTTAAGAATAAGAATTGACACGAAAAAAAAGAATGTAAAACGGTACTTTCAAAATAAATATAGAATTGAGACCTTAATTATAAGTACTGACTAGAAAAGAAAAGGAGGAGAAAAAAAAAATTTTCTGAAAGCTGAAAATACAATCTTTGACCACAATAAATACATAAAAACTCATTTGGTTCATTTTTTAAACATTTTTAAAAATTAAAACTCTTTGTTAATTAATTACTTCATTAAAGACACTTTATTTTAAAACACTAATTCTATTTACATTTAACATGTAATTATAAAAAATTAAATACATCATTTTTAATATTGCTTGATAAGATTTTAAAAATAAAGTTGTCAGTTTAGTTTATAAAAAAAAAAAAAAATTACAAGCTTATTCTATTTCCAATTTCTGAATATTGTTGCAAAATAATTTGGAATTTCTAATAATTTATAACCAGAGTATATATCATTAATCAGTTAAATTTATTCTAATTTGTACCATGTATTACATGTTCAATGCTCATTAAATTACATACATATATATTTAACTATTTAAGGAAAGAACATTCATAAAATTCCTTAATTTTAGAAAATCAAGCCAACTTGTCAATGCATTCAATGTAAAACTCCTTTAACTTATTTTCTCAAAAGAGAATAAGTGCTTCAAGCAAAAACAAAAATAAAGCAAAGGTGGGGAGGGTACAAAAATGTGCTTTCTGTACTGACATTTTTTATATATATATTAAACTACACACCTTACCAATATAATAATTTCTTCTTTATTCAACTTGAATAATTCCCTTGAAATATAAGAAATTAAACAAGGAATAATTCACCCATCAGTTAAACTTATTTTCTATTTCACAAAAATTTTCTTGAAGAAAAAAATTAAATTTATATAATTATATATATATATTAAGGCAGAATAAAAAAAATATATCTGCATGATATTTTTGGAAGATATATTTTGCTGATTTATTATGCGTGCAGTTACAAGACCAATTAAAAAATTAATCACAATTCAATTCTAAAAAAATCATATAATTAAAGCAACATTTAACCTTTTTACAATAAAGTGATTGATATAAAATATCAATTTACATATACATAAAATATCAAAAATAATCAGAGAGTTGGGCTTTGCGTTCCATACACACTTGTAATTAAAAATAAAAACACTTTCAAATACCATAAAATTAATAATGTCGATACTAACGTTATACAAATATAATACTGATTATTAAAAAAAATTTAATTCTCAGATTGTCATTCAAAGCCTAAAGCTACGAAATAAATTATTATATACACAATATATTTGTGACATAAAATAGTCACAATCCGATTTACCAAAATATATGTAATCATTATTTGAAAGTGAAAGTGCATAAGAAATTACAGAATTTTTCTAAAAAAGTTCTCAGTATTATTGCGAACTAAGTTTATCTATCACAGAATTCACTACAATTTTTTTTAAGTCATACGTGTGTAATGAATATTAAACACTTTTTTATACATATAAGATGGTCCATGTTTTGTTTTATAAACTAGAATGTTTCAGAAGACATATAGAGGTGTCGAAATCTAATACATACAAAATAAAACAAAACAGGTGTAAAAAGTATATCTCAAACAAAGTTAAAAGGAACAGAATCACAAAATATCACAGACAAAAAGCATTTTCTATACCAACTTAAATTTTCAAACAAATAGAATTAAAAAAAAAAAATACCAGTATAATCTTCAGTTTCAATATTCCTAAACACATCTTTTAAGAATGAGAACAAAAATAATGTTTTTCAAATAATACAAATGGTAATAATGTGTGTGTATATGAATAAGGAAATACCCATTTATTAAATATTAGAAAGATTATAAACAAAAAAGAATAAAATATTTTCTAATTTACCAAACATCTGATAGAAAGCATAGAAAATAATGATCAAAATTCAATAAAACAAAAACTTAACATTTCTGAAATATAATTTCATTTTCACAAAAGTTACTACAACTTTAAAAAGGAATGTTAATTACATAAATTTTCAGTTGAGGTGGGAATATAATAGGCTTGTACTTGGTTTAAAAATTATAAGCTAAAAGTACATGAAGCACTAATTGGGGAAGAAGTTATGGAAACAAAGTCAACATTTTCAATTAGAAATAAATATTTTCTTTTCAGAAAAAAGAACACTTATATATAGTATAAACAAGTAAGTTAAACTATACTAAAAAAGTTTTAAAAGGTCATGTGAAAGTCATGTGACTGTACATAAAGAGGGAGAAGAAAAAAATACAATCACTTTTGGAATAATTTTTCCAAATTTGCAGATTCAATGAGAATGCTTAGATATTACTTAACATATAAATGAAATATACTTAGAAATAAAAAATGTAATACTCTTGTAAAAATTTTATTAAAATTGTAATTATGCATCTTTGAATATATTAAATGGATGTTTAGTTTTAAAATTTTATAGAATGCACAACTTCAAAATAAACAAAAATAATGAATACTTCAATTTTTGAAAAAAGATTTTTACTTTTAAAATCTTAGATATTGTGCCTTGCATATAGCCTAAAAAGCAAAATTGAACTGGATATTTTTGACATTAAAAACTGAGGTAACTAATACTTTATAGCCATTAAAAATATCAATGAAATATTAAGGAGAAATTTTATATCTAAGAAATCTTTAGTTTGTAATACATTATGGTAACAAATGCCTTTTATTATTTTTTGCTTACATATTTCATTCAAAATGGCAAAACTTCATTAAAAAAAATTTACATATGAACACATAAATTATAATCAATTTCAAATGCAAAGTAAGCAGCAAGCACCCAAAATAATGGGGAAAAGGCTAATTATAAGAAAAATGTTTTGTGAACTGATGATTAAAAATATTATTTGAAGTATTCAATTAATTAAAAATGCAAACAAATAAAACTGTGAAACATATTACATGCCCTAAAATAATAGGATCATATTTAAAAGACTAAGATAACATAACATAATCGCATTTTAGACATATTAATATATCCACTCAATGTATACAATGTGGACCTTTAAGATAAACATTTCAAGAAACAGTGCTCAAACAATATAATCATTATATATTTGATCAGGAGCTTTTAATTGATTCTTTACAAAAATCCAATTAAAAAAGTCCAAATTATAATTAGACGATAAATTAAAAATAAATTAGCTTCTTCATACTTTAAAAACGTTGTTTAAAATGAGAATCTTATGATTCATAACTGTAATGATATAGAATAAAATTTCCTGAAGACTGAAATAAACAACAAAACTAAATTTAATGTAAATACAACCATTAGTTCCTGCTTGGTATAAAATGAATATGGGGAAAAAATTTCTTTAAACCCACATAAAATTTTTTAATGAAGAGTATGTACACAATAAATAAAAAATTTCACATATATATTTACACAATATAAAAACAAAGTAAAAAATATTCACAGCCTTCACCACATATATAGAATAATAACACAACTAATTGTATCAAATTACGAAAAAAAAATCACTAAAAAAATGTGCTAAACATTAGTTAAAATCACCATACACTATGTGCAAGTAACAAAATCACTAACCTAAAATAATACTAAAAAAATTACAGAGAATGACCACTAAGAAAAGAATGAAAGTCATAAAAAGTAACATAGTCTCAAGTACAATATAAAATACTGTCTGCAGCAGAATGAATACAATATTGGTATAGCAAGTGAGGAAGGATCATTAAGCTGCCAAGAATGGTCCTGGAATTGTTGATTTTAAAGCAACATTTATGATAAAAATAATAATTAAAATAAAAGCTAAATGCATAGTATATTCTTTTACAATGCCATCACAGTCAGTAAACTTTATGAATTGCATTCAAATGTCAGGAAAGTCATTGTTATCAGGAGAGAGATCATTATTGTTTTTCAACCTCCAGATCCCAATAGTACAATCACTGTAACAGAAAACAAAAACTTTATACATGTATATAATCTTATATTATTTTACAAAATATGTTTAGCAAGGTTTAATTAATTAATAGTGAATACTTACTTAAAATGCTATGTGTAAAAATACAGTTAGTAGATAGTTATGACAGCAAAATACTAACATCAATATTATTGGCATTCTTAAAAAACTTCATAAAAGAAAAAAAGAAAGTCATTTGTTCTAATATTTAGCCATTCCATTTATATAAATGTAAAAATTATTTGATTTTCATTTGGTAGAATAACAATACATAGTAAGAAATGGCTCGTGCAATGAACTTGATATTTATTTAGATGGTTAATATTGATAATACTTCTTTAGCAATTTTTTAGCAATGAAAACTTTAGCAAATTTTTTTTTGATATGACAACCTGAAGCCCAATTATATTTGATTAAGTATAATCGAGCCTCAATAATAATTGCTGAAAATTGTTTCTATTATTTTCATATGGTTGTTTAATTTAAATTAAAGTTACAATTCTGATTTACTAATTGACAAAGTGCTTTCTAATCTGTTATCAGATAACTACAATATTATAATAAATGCAACAAGTATTTTAAAAAGAAACATAAATATATCTAAGATATTTTAAATTACAGTTTATGAAACCTCATGATCAAATTTCATTTCCCTCTTTTTATAATACACCAAACATATGTACATATATGTTATTTCCAAACCAATGCAGCATTTTTTACAGTGGCGTAACATGCAACCCTCTTGATGCGAGGGGCCCAGGATTCTAGGAGGCCCAAATATACAATCATTTGTTTCCACTAGGGAAACATAACATGACTTAGCTGGGGGGAGGGCCTAATGTTCTCCTATATGCCACTGATTTCTTAATATAAAATAGAAATCATATTTAAAATAAATAAAAGCATCTTTCAGGGTAACATTAAAACTGTCTCATGAGCAAAAGAAAATTTTTTAAATCTTAAGAAAAAAAATTTAAGCAAACATAACATTTTATACTGAAGCATAAAATTTAGCATGTAAGGAATTCCTTATAGTATAAAATGACTTTTTTATATATCAATTATATAATAATCATTAAGGAGACATGGTACGATTTATGCAAAAATTTATAATTTAAGGATTTAGAAAATTTTTTGGTTGCCTCCTATGTGTGTATACTATGTAAAACAGATTTTGTGCTCAAAATTTTATAAAAAGCGAGCCCTTTAATTTAATAAGGAAAAAAAATTGTGAAGTGATTTTAAAATGCTACTCCTACAAAAATTTATGTACATGCATGAAATTTGATTTACAAGTATATCAAACTATGTATAACAAAAGTTGGTATAGTTTTTGCGATAACATGATTGGTATTCATGCAATACTTATTTTTTTATGAATGCTTATTGAAAATTCCTCAAAAAATGTACAAATTCTGAGTTCAATTATTTTTTAAAAAATAAATTTTACTTTGATTCAAAAATGCATACCAACTTTTGTTACATGTACTATTAGTAATAGTTTTTAAAAGAAAAATTCAAAGCATTAGGCACAATAGAAAAAATGCCTTAGCATTTTAATTGAAGACAAACTAGTTATTTTACTTTTCTGAGAGAAGTAAGTTTAAAGTTTTGATTTGTGCCATAGGGATGTGAATAAAAATAACCGTAAAAGCTAGCATAATTCTGCATTTTTTAAGTTTAGAGCTTTCAAATTTTATGAGGTTATAGAAAAGTATCTAAAAAATAATTTAGGCTAAAAAAATTAAATTTGATTTTTTGACTGATTTTTGTCCATTGAATCGTACCCTTAATTAACCTAATTAGAACAAAACTGAAAAAATTACCTAGAAGCAGTAAAAGTGCATGAACTATTAGAAGAAATAGCATTTATAGGGGCACTATGTGCTTTAATTTCCCCAAGAAGTTGTGTAGTATCAGTGGCCCACAACTTCAGAAATCCACCTCTGCATCCACTTACTAATACTGAATTATTTGAAAGGAAATTCAGTGCACATATCCAATCTTTATGGGCTTGATTAAGAGACTACAAAAGATAACACTGATTAAACATGGGGAAAAGACAAAAAAAAATAATTTTAAAACAAAGGATGGATACATATGACTAAAAGTCCAAACATTAAACTAGAAAGTTTTATTTAAAAGAATTAAAAGCAATTTAAAAGCATATTTGGAGAAAAAAAATTAAAAATTTAGGCTACACACATTAAGGTAGTAATAATAATCTCTATTTTGTTACTGCTTTATACTCATTTCAATATAAGGAATTAAAGACTACGATACTCCTCTATTTCTTTTTTAAATAGACAGTTTGGAATATTTGAGCAAAAGAATCTAAAATATTAACTTTTCTTACATAAATTGAAAGTAATTTATAACTTAAAAAGAGGAATAATTATTAAATATAAAGATCAATCAGAGTCAGCTGCAAAACAATCCTCTTGAAATTATCATTAATTAATTACAAAGTTTTAGCTTTGGAATTTAAGCATAGAAATTACACACAAAGAAAACATAACATAAAAGCACTATAGCTTAAACTTATTCTATCTAATTATTTATTAATTTTCTAATTGTAGTATATATTAGTAATTCCTTAATGCAAGCATTTCATTTTATTCATTTAGGATCACAATAACTAATTGGTTTTTTTCCCACATTTGACAATCATTAAAAAAATATAACATTGGCAATGACATTATACCTGTATATGATTTCCATTCTTTAAGTTCCATTTTTTAATACACATATCTCTAGAACCAGAAAACAAAAAGTTTCCACTAACAGCTAGGGATTCTATACCATCATAATGGGGAGGTTTAAGATTAGTTTTTGCTAAGTGCAAACCTCCAGTTCCCTCGGTAACTTCAAAAACCTGAAACACAAGCAAATAAAGACATTAACAAAAAGAGTATGCGAACTAGAAATTATGAGAATGCAAATAATTCCATTAATGAATAAAAATATTTTATATATGTAACAACAATTAAAAAATTTCGTTTTTTAACTTTTAAAGATAATTCAGAGAGATACGGAGAAATGGAATTCATTAATAAATACAAGCAATTTTTCATGTTGTAAAAGAAACATTAAGTATAATTTTTCAATAAGTATAATAAACAATTATAATTTAATCTTAACTTATTTTGCATTATTTGAAACTTTGTTCCGCTTTTCTAATATTCTAATTTGAAAAAATTGACTAACATATTAATTAATAATAAGAGTAATAAATGAAGCCCAGTGGCTGAGTGGCTAGTGCATCACGCTTCCACACTACAGGTCCAAGGTTGAAACCCCAAACTGGGCAAGGTTGACTTGGCCTTTCATCCTTTCAGTGGGTCAATAAATGAGTACCAGCATTGCTTGGGAACTTAACACTGGGGGTTTTGTGTCAGATTGACCACCTGATTGGAACATCTGCTCATGCACCTCAGTGCCCAAGGTCAAGTAATACTGAGTTGGGCATAGTAGGCCTTGTCCCTCATGGGCTGTTGCACCACAGAAATCATAAAATTTGTTTCAGAACCAGAAACTTTTTAATTAGAATTATTGGTAAACATATTATGTACACAACCATGATAACAAGAAAATGCTTAAAGGTTTTAGTTGATTACCTAATCAAAACAAGGAAAATGTTACAACTACTTAATAAAATTTACTATTGAAATAACTCTAAATAAATTGAAAGAACAATATAGGTTAAAATTTTATTAATGAAATTTAAATTCAGGCTTGATAGTCATATTGTAAATAAAATATTATATACCAAAATGAAAATTCAACTTTGTGAACATGATTATATTGAAAGTAATATTTTCTTAATATACAAAAAGTAAAGAACTATTCCTTCAACATTTATTTAAAATGCATTTTGTTCTTTTCAATAATATATTTTTAAAAAATTTAGAAATAATAGATTTGGGGCCTAAAATTTTAAAAATGTTGCTCAATAATTACACTTTTTTTTAACTAATTACGATAAAATTCTTTGATAGTATGCTCCCAAAATATTACAACAATCATTTTTATACCTTAATGTAATGATCTTTTGATCCGTAACTACAACATTTTTATCAGATCCATCATTATCAACAGCCAAACACATAATTGCAGCTTGATGACTTCCACTGAGCTTACCAATTGCTTTATACCTAAATAAAATTACATTAGTAAGAAGGATCAAAACAAAATATTAAACTTTCAAAAGTATGTAAAGACTACAATAAATGGTGCAAAAGTTGAAAAGTTCTAAACAGTAAAAAATAAACTATCTAAAAACACTAAAATGCTGTCTTCAAAAGTTAAACATTTAAATCTAAAAAATCTGAAAATGTATCAAAAAGCAATACAATTGGGAAACATATACACAAATCAGAGTTATTAATAATTTAGTTTATTTAAATTACTAAAATTTTTAAAAGATTTATTTTTCCCTGTAAAAACAAATAAACTAATTTATTATTAAGCTACAATATGCATTCCTCAAACATTTTACCTCAAATATTTTTTGGGAAAATTACCTTTAAAATTATAAATACAGATTTAATATATATATATATATATATATATATATATATATATATATACACACACACAATAAATAATTATTAATAATAAATTCTAACAAAAAGTAAAGTAAATTAAACTTACATTCTCAAATCCCATATTCGAACAACACTACTAGCGGCAGAAAATAAAGTAGTACCATAACGGTTAAGAACAATGTCATTAATTTGATGTTCTCCTTGGGGCATTAATAAAGTTCTGGACGGTGTGTTCAAGGCAGGTGTTCCTGAATTTGAAGCACCAGAAGAACTGAAAAATATCGAGTTATTTGTCTAATCAAATTTCAAAATCCTTATTTAAATATAACAGCAATTTCAAAATCAATGAGATAAAAATTAGGTCTAATATTCATATGTTTTCAATCAATTACTACTTTTAGGATAATTTATGCAGATGGAAAATAAATATAATAACCAATGGAATTGTGTTCATACGATGTTGTATTATAAATACCTGGCCTGACGTATTAAAGGTGACTAGTTTGAAACAAATGACTATGGTAGAAAGTATCACACACATTCTTCTTATAAAATTTAAATATGATTACACTAAGTTGTTTAGTAACCATCAGCAGTGAATGTCCTCATTGAATTTGCAAACATGGGAAAAAATAGAAATATTGCATCATGTCACATAACTATTTGAAATGCCTATGTCCACTATCAAAAAGGAGCTAGGTACTACTCAGGGGGTATCTGCTTCTTTGTTCCCAGCCATAAAATATTAGGTGACAAATTGATGAACTTTTTTAACAAAATTACTAAATTTATTTTTTAGTGAGATTTACAGCAAATTTTTTTCTCATCCCAAATTAACAAGTTGAATTTACTTACATTTAATATTTCTCCACATTGAAAAATGCTATTTTGGAAATAGTGATTTAGATTTTAAAATTAGTGAAATACTAAATAAACTAGACATATATAAAACAGTAAAAATTATATGAAAAATTTCTTCTATCATTAAAAATTTATCACACATATTCAAAATGCAATATAGTAATTTAATAATTTTGCAGCAGTCTTCTAGTATTTCATACATTTATTATTTAAAAATGTACCTGAGTGTTTGAATACACTTGGCTGGATTTTCTCTGACATCCCAGACTTTAACAAATGCAGTGGATACACTGAAGGCTAATCGAGAATACTCACTATAACGAACTGCACAGACATTGTTTGGGTGTCCCCCAAGACTTTGGATTTCTTTACCCGTAACTAAATCCCATATTTTAACAGTACGATCTGAAATTATATAAACATAATAAATGTTCACATAAAAGATAAGCTATTTTGTTGATTAATTGTCTTTTTTAAAACTTTACCTTTGGAACCACTGAATAATACATCATCAGTAGCATGAAGTGATAATATGGCTCTGCTATGTCCTTCTGCAGTATGTGAACAAATTAGAGGTGAATTTTTAGTAAGATTCATCTTGGATGTAAATGGCAAAATAATTCCACTGGAAAAAAACCCAAATATTTATTAGTATTTAAAAAATTACAATTAGATAAAAAAAATAATAAAAGCATTATATATTACCTGAAAAACAAAAGGCAGGACAAGAATTTGCTAATATTACATTTTTTTTTTCATTTTATTAAGAATTAATGCATGTTTGGCAAAAATATTTAGGAAAGGATGCTTTAAAAATAAATAAATCTTACATTTTAGATATTTATATGAATTCAGCAAAAATCATTTTTTAATGACATAAAATGTATAATTTTCACAACACATAAACATTGTAAAAAATTTATGAAATATTTTTAAAACAAAATCACATTTTATATGTATCTCAATGAATTTTTTTAATGTATGAAGACTTTACAAAATCACCATCATCAATGAGTTAATTTCCATCAACTCATGGCAACCATCTGAAATGAATATATTTCAAATTCACAAAAATAATAATGGATGGAAAATTTATCCTTGTTTACAAATTTTTATTTATTTTTTTTAAGTTGAAGGTACATCTTAAAAATAATCAATATGTGAGAAAATGATTGATTATCCATGAGAATATATAAAGATGACAGTTAGGGACATCCTTGTTCTACAAAACAACTCCTTGTAATTTACATATATTACTAACTCCATTTTTTTTTATTTAAAAAAACATTACACAATAAAAAAAGGATGGATATAAAAGTGCCAATGCAATAAACACAATATTAATAATTTTGGGTTGTGCAATAAGGGAAAAAAAAAATTATAACCCCCTATATAAAATTATATTAACTTCCAATAATTTATGAAAAAATAAATTTTATAAGAAATTAAAATTTTTTTTGATAAAAATTAAATTATAAAAAAATGAAAAATTTTTTTAAAAAAAATTATTTATTTCAGAATGATATAATTCCGAGTTTCATATTATAAAACCCTCCAACAAAAAAATTCTGGAATAGCTTGTAAATTAAAAAAATGAAATATTAATGAAAGTTACCTACGGCCCTTTAAATAGCCCCCCCAAATAACGACCTGAGATCGTATACCGCTTGGAAACCTTTAAAGAAGGAGGAGTTTAAAGCCTTTGTCCATTTTTTGATGTCAGGAATTCCCCCCCTTTTTCCCTTTGCTTTTGAGTTGTGGGAATAGGAAGAATTTTGGGGAGGATTGAGATCGGGCAAGTATGGGGGATATTTTTTCCCCCCCTTTTTTGCTATGAACGTTTGATAATTTTTGGTGTAGAGGGTAAGCAGGGTAAGCATTTCCAAAAAAAACCATTATCTTTTGTGCACGGAGTGACCCGCATAGCGTTATAAAAAGGCAAAATTTCAATTACCTTTAGTATTATATTATTCCCCTTTGAAACCGGGGGAAATGCCTTGACTATCAAAAAAGGTTAGGGACAATCACACCCTTGGCAGTTTTCCACTATCTGGGTTGTCAGAAACACTCTCCCGGCCTTTTCGAAAAAGGTCAAACCAATCGTACACTTACTTCATGGACAGTGCTTGACCTTCAGAAACACATACCAGCATCACATAAATTTCTTTTGGTGTCTTCCTAAGCTTAAAACAAAGCTTTTATTTGGTCTTTTGTTTGTTCTTTTTCATCTTCTCAATTAAGAACCAACATACTAAACTAGCACTTAGTAAAATAAGTCTTACACAGAACACAAATGACACTCAATTGAACAACGGTGGGGGCAGATGGTCAACACCTGCAACATATTGTTTTGCTAGAGCTTCCAGATCAGCTGTTTTGAATTCATTCACAAAACTTTACTGTCATTTACTTTGTATATATGAAAGACTTAGTGAATTCATACAAACCCTTAAATAATGTGACTGTCTACTTACCTTCCAGGTTTATTTAACCTAAATGACCCACTAGTTAAACGACTAAAAACATTGCTATCTTCTCTAGCCTTTCTTGAAGATGATGGAGAATTGGGTGGTGTGGTGTCAGATACTGTTGTTTCACTTAAAAAAAAAGGAGAAATAATTACAAAAAGAATTACATATATGTTTTCAAAACAATATTTAAGCATCATATATTTTAACAATGGTTTTATAATCAAAGATGCAGATGAAAAAGCTATATAACAACAGGAAGATTCTATAATACTTTCAACACTAACATTTGAAGACATTATAATTTTCAAAATTTCATCTCCACACCTATGCGCATAAATGTTTCAACATAAATTATGATAAAATCCAATGGGGTCTTTCATATAACTAACACTATTGGGAAATACGAAATTTTTCTATTTACAAAAGTCTGATACACACCACTATGAATTCTCTATGAATTATAAAAAGTATCTACACACAACATATAAGGTTCAGTTTTTATCATCGACATCAAGAAAATGAATTAGGACCAACAAAATAGCTATATAGTATTCTGCTTATCAACTGGAATAATTTATGTTTAAAACTAACTTTAAAATGATAAATGAAAATAAAAACAAAGAAATCAATAATTAGACCTTAAGAATTAAATTTTAAAATACTTTCAGATATATATATATATATAAGATTAAAATAATTTTTTTTCAACACTTAAAATACTTACGTTGAACTTTGGCGAGATAGAGAAGGAAGAGGAATAACACTTGCATTGGAATAGAATTTTCGATTAAAGGCTGGTGAAAAATCTGCCATATGTGATTGCTTGTCCCGTGTTCTTCGTTTAAACAATGGAGATTTTTCTGCCTTTCGACCATAAACCATATCCCTTGAAAAAATAAACATCCATAATTATATAGGTGAAAAAAGTCTCAAATCATTCTGTATAAAATATTTAAAAATAAAACCTAGGGATTTTTTTTAAATTTTAGAATGCATAATTTGCATATACTCTAGTCTTCTATAATATATTTCACACAAATAATTGCAGATTTGTTTTATGTTAAGAAAAAAAAATTAACTTCTGAAAAATGATCATAATTTTAAAAAAGCACAGATGAATGAATAAAAGTCAATCAAAAATTATAAGTTAAACAATAAATTTAATAAAATTTAAATAACAAATTTAAAAAAGGTTTTAAAAAATATATAATTAATTGCAATTTCTTCTGCAGTATAACATGTAAACGATTAGCATGCCAACCATATTCTCAGAAGCAGAAAAAATAAATACATACTAATCAAAAAGATTTTCAAATACATGCCATTTTGAACTGAAACTTTTATATTAAGAATCACTGAATGGCTAATTAAACTTAATGATACTTTATTAAGGGGATGTAAGTGAGGAAATCAAAATTTTGATCCATAACATAGTGTTTAGTACGACACTAATTCTTCTAATTTCTATATCATGCCACATGTTAGTTTTGAACAGCTCAAATGAATTTAATTTGCAGCACCTATTATTTTCAAATGATGATCATTGGTAGAATCAGGACTGCAAGATTACCAATCATTTTTTATTAATGATCTTAACCACAATAAGCTATCCCAGCCTGAAAATCAAAGTAAACATTTCAGATATATAAAAGTTTATTATATGAAATATGATCATAAAATATTTATATATGAAGAAGGATCTAAAGTTCAAGATAAGTAAATGGTAATCAGATACTATTGTTTGTTATTTTTGGAACACTCTCTTTCTAGTTTGTAGATTAATTCTATTTACTATCACTTTTAGCACCATTGATTATAACAGAGTCCAGCAAAATTCTTAAAAGCAGTTTAAATTACTACATCAAGTATGCCTTGATTTTTAAGATTTTTTTTTCAATCTATAAAAGAGCGATAATATGGATAGGCAGAGGTGTAGCTACCGCCGTATAAATGATACGGGGGCCCCAACATGTGTAACTACAGTCCCACTAACAAGGCTCCCATATCTAAAAAGGGCCCCGAAGGAATTTTGATACAGGGCCCCCTCAGAGCTAGCTACGCCAGTGTGGATAGGCTTGATGATCAGTGCCGGCTTATCCATTGCGCTCTTGGGGCGGGCGCTCAGGGGCCCGGATAAGCCGGACTTAACCAGATTTTCTAGTTATAAATTTCGATCCGCCAGTGCCAAGGGGGCCCGTAGATCTTCTACGTCCAGGACCTTAAATGAGCTTAAATCGGCACTGTTGATGATTGAATCAGTATTATCAGTAAAAACGATATTTACTACACAAAAGTAATTTCCGCTCCAAATTACACTAACGCATGTGCAAGAAAATTTGAAATTGTACAAAAATAGGAATATCAGAGTATATCATTGTTTTAGTATTATTGATAATATTACCAAATATATATACAACTATTGCTGTTTTTAGGTATAAAGGCAATGAATCTGAAAATTTTAAATGAACTAAATTCAAAGATATCAATTTGATAAATAAATATCTAACAACTAAACTTTTAATGATACAAGTTCTGCAATAATTACTTAACAATTTTTTCCCCTTAATTTAAATAAGAGTTATACTCCATGCTTTTACCAAGGGACGTCGTGGCCGAATGGTTTAAGTCACTGACTTCAAAGCGGATGAATCGATCATAGGTTCGAATCCCGATTCCATTGAAGGACGCCGAGTGGAGCTAAGCTACCTGCTGTAGATTATATTCAATCAGATTTCGTTATCCTCAAATCATGCAATTCATAAGAAAATGTGGTACTCAATCGAATGTCCGTAACGAGATTTCAGCACTAATATTGCTCTAAAAAATTGACAATTGATTAAGAAACTTAGATTACAAAAAAATGAAGATAATGTTTGGCGCACCGTACTCGGAATTAAATGTGAACTTAAACCCTCTGATATCTTGCAATTCGGAAAGAGGTACGAATTTGAAAATCAAAAGAACATCTACTAATAACCAGTTCGGTTTTTAATTAAAAAAATTTTTTTTTTCACAACGAAAAGTCACACAATTTGGGAGATCAGTTTACGAGTAAAATAAAATGGAGAAAGTTTTTCTGTATTGTGCTCGTGTGAAATATTCCATGATATTTTAAATATTCAAAGCCAAAGCACGATCTGAGCAAGACATTGTATTTAGGACAGATTTTTTAATAAAATAATTCAAAAATGCAAATAAATGAATTCTATGGGATAATTAAGTAGTGTATTAAAAGATAATTCTGAAACTGCACACAAGGGCAGTCGACATTACGTTACTTGCTCAGAGTTTCAGAAATGGGTTTAATTAACTGAAATTATTGGAAATTTATACCGTGAAGTCAAAAAAATTGAAATCTCTAGCTCTTTCAAAGAAAGTACCTTTATTTAATAAATTAATTTGGAATATCAGACTGTTATTCCAAATAGAGATCAGATACGACAATATCTATTTTTTAGGCAAATAACAGATCCAGATGTTGATGCGGTAAATAAATATCGCATTAACTAGCAACTGCTTATCCAAAATGGACTTCGTAATTTATAATCCAACTGAATGAGAGTTATATTAACGTCGTACTATAAAGCAACTCGAGAACTATCGGAGATGACAAACCTCATAATTCTGAGCCTCGGTTAAGTGACGAGGACAACATCTGAGCTGGCATCCCCTCTCCAAATTACCACACCACGCCAACGGGAGAACTTTGAGCTCGACAGATTTAGTGTGCATCAGGCTCCTCAATAAAGTAGAGGTCTTTCAATGGCTCCTCTTCAGTGGCAACAGGACTCGAAACCGCGACACGCTGGCCTCGAACTCGTGACGATAACCACTAGGCTACGGCGGCCATTTAGAATCCAAGAGCAAAGAAAGAACATCCAAGCAGGTAATTTACATTTACACATTTATTCGAAAATAACTTTTTTCTTGAAATAATTCAGTTTTAGGATGAACTTTTTCACTCTCCATTAATTTTTTAAGTTACAGAACTAACGGATCTCAGTTGTCTCTTTACGCAAAACGCACATACATACAAAGATGCCGTCTTTTTAGACGTACAGAAGGCCTTTGACATAGTTATGTAACCGGTACTGGTATACAAATGAATAATAAAACACACACACACATTCCCGCCTAAATCATTCACATTTTAAATTCTTATTCGTACGACAAATAATTTGAAGCTCGGGTTAATGACATCTACTTTTAAAGTAGCATTCTAGGACAGGGGTGTCCAACCCGCAGCCCGCCTTGAATAATTTTGCGGCCCTCGAGATTCCTTACAACTTTACGAAATTCGACTATTTTGTACAATATTTTTTGTTTAAAGAGGGGTTTTTTTTTGTAAAAAATAAATCCCATAACTGTTATTTTATCATGTTGCTTATGTTACTGCGAATCTCTTTTTTTCTTCTCTCTAAATTGAAATTTTTCAAACATAAATCGTGCTGAAACTTAACGCATGAAAATCTGCAACATCAATTACGATACGCAAATTACACATGCACTGAGATCGACTTGGAAAACCTAAGTGAAAGAGTTGAGAAACACTACTTAAATAAATGAAACACTATCTCACTTATTTAATAAATTAAGCATTATTTAATCATTGCATTATTATTGTTATACTATCTTTGTATACATGAAAAACAATGAAAACAATAATATATCAGTCTGTTTTAAATTTTCACTCCAACAAATATTTGTAATGGATCCAAATCTAATATAAAGATATATGTTTTTTATGCCCGCGGGATTGTAAAGTTCTTCCGAAGTGGCCCGCGAGGTCATTTGGGTTGGCCACCCCTGTTCTAGGAGACATCCTTCAAGGTTCGTTCTGGACTCTACTTAATTGATAATTATTTGAGAGTTATTTATTATTACTCACTCTAAATGATATTCCACAAAACATTTTTACTTCTCTTAATATATATGTTGATAATATGGTAATACTCGCCAAATATAAAAAGCTAAAATATAAATACTTTGCTCACAAAATACTTGAAAAATGGTTAAAATCCGTGGAAAATAAAAATTACTGCTTTTAAAACCAATGCTATTTTTTTTTAAGACAAAAAGTCCTTTCTACTCACAATTTTTTTTTTTTTTTAATATCTCTATACTCTGATCTTAGTCTATCAAATAATGTGTTAGTGCGTCATACTAAATAAACTCACTAGGAGGACACATAGAATTATTTTGCAATTGCGGTAAAATTTTGGAACATGATTCGAAAAGTTTACCCCAATGAGCTGAAACTCGAATTTTGTTTCTAGAAAACAAAAGTACTTGTTTAAAAATCTATTCTCAGACCAAATTTTACATATGCCTGTCTAGTTCGGAGGTATGCAGCCCAAATTAACTTTTATATACTAGAAATTGAACAAAATAGTACATTGAGATACATCTGCAAAACTAAATGGTTTATAAAAACAGGAAAATCTTAAAGTTCATTCAACTAACGTTCTTCCATTAAAAATATTTATATGAGGTAAGATGCAAAAGTTTCAGGACTGCCTATAAAAATATTGCGAATTAAATAACTGAAACACATTCTACTTTGAAATAAGACCCTGGAGAAACAACACACATTTGCTATCGCTTGTAAAGGTTATAGAAGCATTTCTGGAACCCATTCTTAGCCATATCCCTTAATTCAGCCTGCGATGCACTTTTTACATCATCTGCAGATTGAAATTAGCGACTGAAAGCAACGCGTCAGCTCAAAAATAAGCTGAAGTCACAGGGGGCGAGATTAGGGGAGTAAAGAGGTTGTGAATAAACAGTAGTTTTCGTTTTCGCAAGAAAGTCAGTGACGAGGAAGGATCGGGATGCAGTAGCGTTGTCGTGCGAGAGGATCCATCTCAGAGCGGTTCACAGTTTTGGCCTCTTCGTTCGGATCGATTCACACAAACGAAGAAGGATGTCCACATAATTTTTTGTTAACATTACGTCCTTCAGAGATAGATTCCAGATGTACAATGCTCGGGATATTGAAGAACACCTCCAGCGTGACCTTCTCTTTAGAATGGCAGAATTTCTGCTTGCGTGGAGATTTCCAAGTTGCCGATGCTTTCTTTTATTGCGGGTCGTATAAAAAAAAACACCATTTCTCGCATCCAGAAAAAACTCTGCCATATAGGGAAGGATCTTTGTAAACATACGAGATTCAGTCTCCCGCCATTTCCATTCGAATTTCCCTTTTGTCCGTTTAATATCCGGGGAACAATGTGTTGACACACCTTAAGATGTTAAGATCCTTTCTTCAGACACGTGACCTCGGATATCCAACTTATTCTTCTATTTCCGGCCTTGTTTAAAGCCTGTTTTTTACATACAGCCGCAGAAACCTTTTTGATGTTTTCAGAGTTGCGGAAAGTCTGCAGAGGTCCAGAGCATTCGTCGTCTTAGACACTTTCCTTGCCTTCTTTGAAACGTCAATGCCTCTCAAAAGCTTGCGTCCACGATAATTTATCACTTACAATTTACACTTATAATTTATAACTCCTTAATTTATTTCATAAATCTCCATGTATTTTTTCTCAAGCGAACACAAAAATTGATATTTATTTTCTGCTCAACAAACGCCATTTCTCTCAATCGCTGGTTACTAAATGCATCCGTCTACAAAATACGACACGGTGCCGAGCTACTGACCACAGATTTGGAAAAACCCACTTTAGGAGAAGGGTGCAGTAACACAGAAACGTTATCATAGTCGCTATATTGCAAAATTTTTCACGTTATAGTCTCAGTCAGGGAACTTTTGAATCCTACTACGTATTTCAGCTCTCACAAAAATTCTATGACAAATTACCTAAATTATGATATTATTCCTATAAATTTTAAATACCTTCCCACGAATACTGAGCATATCTCAATTCCAAACAAACTGAAAATTTCTCTTAATGTAACAATTTTATTTCATTTATACTTTTAGCAGACACAAAGGATAATTTCTCTTAAGAAATTCTAAAATACTTAAAATGGAGGTTAAAGCTGCTTTGCAGTTGGAAATGAATTATGAAAACTTTTATGTATTGAAAATAATCTAATAATAATACGAATAAATTAATATGCAGCAGCCAGTATTCATTTGGTACACCACATTTTGTTAACCATCAGGCTAGTATTTCAGAAAACACAATCTCACTTCATGCACTAGAATTGGTTATAATTAACTGAAAACTAGAATAAAACTAATTCTTGGCAGCATACCAAATAATTATTGGAAAAAGACGATATCTGAGTATGAATTTTGAATATCAGAATGAAGTAAAATTGTATAAAGTAATTAATTGTTCTCAAAAACTGGGTGTAATAAGGAAATAAATGAATATCATACAAAAAAAATTCCTATGCACTTAATAAAAATTGAAGAAAATTTGTTGTTGTTCCTTGTGCCACCTGATCGAGGCCCACGAAATTTATCGTGGCAAGGGGCTAGTTGTTAGCCGTAGCTTTGAGCATCATACGATTTGGCTCGGTTTCATCTCAATTTTGAGGGAGAACCCCCTCTCTTCCTTTTCCACCAAATTCACGAAAGAACTTGCGGCTCGACGGCATTTAGAGTACCCTCACTCCGAGAAGGCAATATACATTTAAAAACATCCATGCCTTCTTCGGGATTCGAACCCAGGTCTAACAGTACAGCAGTCAGCGTGACTAACTACTATGTTGGATGGGGGAGGGTTAATTGATTGATTGAATATTAACGTCGCACTGTTCAGCTACACGAGGGCTTTTGGCGACGGACCACGTAATTTTGAACCATGGTCAAGTGACGTGGACGACACCTGAGCTGGCACCCCCCT
>BMAV01009241.1:52503-96120 GCA_019973955.1 Trichonephila inaurata madagascariensis
GGCAAATGGACGGGGGAGGGAGGGGGGGCTGAAGTATATTTTAATGATATGACTAAAATTTCAATATATTTAGAGTATTTCTATTAATAGCTCATGTTTTTTAGACTACTAGATCATTAGATTTTTTTTTTTTTTAATTCTTATTTAAACATGCATAAAAGTACGGTTTTTCTTTTTAAAAATTATTTCTGTTAAGAATTATTTCCTACCTTTTATTCATTCAATGAGTATAAGGTAGAAAAGGAATTTTTTAGCTAATTAATTTTCATGAAATCTTGTACCTCATCTTTCATTGACTATTTCCAAGAAATATTTTTTTGAAAATATAGCCTGGATATATATATCTAATAATTGATGATAAAATTATAAAAATATTAAAACGTAATATTATGAAAGGGAAAGCATACCTATATATATTAGGTTGGGGAAAAAGAAATCCATTATTTGTCCGGTAGATGGCTGTAGTGCCGATACCTCGTGAAGTATCGATCAAACAATCTCAAATTTATGCTCGTTGTCAAGGTGACATTTCACACCACAAAAATTCTTTTGTTTTTTTGTTTGGTCCATTTCAGTTGTGCGTTACAGGGTGTTAAAAATGGAAGTAAACAAAGAGAAAATTCGGTACATTTTACAGTTTTTCTTCGATAAAGGTGAAAATGCAAGCCAGGCGGCAGAAATTGTGAATGGTGTTTATGGCGCCGATACTGTAACAGCTAATTACGTGCAATTTTGGTTTCGTCGATTCCGTTCAGGCATTTTTGATGTTAAAGATGTACCTCGCACAGGCAGGCCCATCGTCGAAAATGTTGATAAAATCACAGGAATAATCGAAGGTGACCGGCATGTTAGTAGTCGTAGCATCGCCCAGGAGCTAAAGATTGACCATAAAACAGTTTTAAACCATTTGCGCAAAGTTGGATTCAAAAAGGAGCTCGGTGTTTGGGTGCAACACCAATGAACACCAAAAAACATGATGGATCGAATTTCCATTTGCAAAACCTAGGCCAAAGGGAATGAAATCAACCCATTTCTAAATTGGATGGCGACTGGGGATGAGAAATGGGTATAATATTGTGCGAAAACGATCGTGGTCAAAGCGTGGTGAAGAAACTCAAACGGTGGCCAAACCCGAACTAACGGCCAGGAAAGTTCTACTGTGTATTTGGTGGTATTTGTCAGAAATATTAGAATTTATCCTGTAGTAGAAATATCAGAAAAGTTTAAAAAATTCCTGAAAAGTAGTTTTGGTACATTTAGCATGAATGAAAATAAACATGTCAAGTCAAGATGGTAATAAGAAACAAAATACGCATTTCAAACTAAACAATGAATTTCGATGTAACGCCACAAATGGAAATTAATATTAAGGTTAAGGATATTTAATATGAAGACACAAACTGTGTGTTATTGATTTTTATAACTCTTATATTATGTGTACATTTATATTTAACATATGAAAAAAGGAGTTCATAGAAAAATGAAATTTGATAAATTTTGATTAAAAAATAATTTATTAATCTGACAGATAAAATATAAAGCCACAGTGGTATAATCAGAAATTGAAAAGGGAGAAGAAAAATTATGTAATTTTACACTAATTCCTAAATGTATTTGATTTCTCAAAAGAATATTTTTAAAAAATTCAGTACTTTACATTGATATATAAACTAAAAAATCCTAATTTATTTTCTTTATATGAAAGAATTTAGTCTGGATTTGTCATAGGTATTTGAAAACTATATAAATCTCCCATCATAATATCAGTTTCATAAACACAGCATCAGATAACCACATTTCAATAGCATTATTTTATTTCTCATGTAAAATTTTAATTTTATTATTTTATAACTACATTACATACATTAATCTCATTTATACAGAGGAAAACTTTTGGAGATCAGGCAATAATTAAAGAATGTTTGTCAAATTTACATAAAAAGTGATATTTTTAAATATGTAGGTAGTTTTTATCCCTATAAATTTAGATGCTGGAAAAATCTCAAACACTACATTAAATTTATAAAGAAATCTTATTCTAAGTAAAACATGTAATTTAAATTTTGCAAGCTCAAAGGAAAAAAAAAATCTGAAGATACATTTACAGAAACAGCAAACCACAGAGAAGGAGATAGTTACAACAAATATTTAGTATTAGCAAAATCTTTATTATTGTTTCACTTAGAGGTAAACATCCCCCCCCCCTTGTTTTGAAATCTCACAAGTTTCATAATCAAAATAAACATGACATTTTTAAAAAAAAAATCTTTCATTTATTTAAATCATAGATGATGCATTAACTAAATGTTCGTTTCTGCATTAATTCTATTTTTACCTATTATTGTTAATTCAACTAAAAATTTAGATTATATAACTTTAAGGGGGTTCACTCATGTGACGGCCAGTTTTTTAAGCATTTTTAGGAAATTTTTTTTGATGACACGTAAAATGATAGAACTTTACGTTTTTTATCATTTATTTACATGTATCTTAAGAATATCTATATAAATTTTTAGCCAGAAATATCCAATAGAATGTGAGCTATAGCAATCTGAACACACCCAAATAAAAAAAAATGGAAGCTCACTTCCTCCATGATTCCGGCTGATTAGCTTATCTGAAGTAAAAAAAATTAACTGCATTTTAATTTATCACCTTAAATGCACCGAATGAACAATACTCAATATAAAATATCAAAAATTGGATTTTTGGTAGACCTCTGAAAAAAAAGTTTCGAATTTCATGGGTTTTTTAATTGTTTTTGTTATAAAAAATAGAAATATTTTGAATTTCAGAATGATCGTAGTTCATTTGGTGCGTATATTTGTGCTGAGTCTACCCTATAAATTTGAAGTCATTTGGTCAACCATTCTGTAGATATGATGGAGGAAAGTTTGAAAAACAATTTTGAGAAAAGCATGTTTAAAATTTCACGTCCAATTAAAACGATGAAAATCTTAACTTAGCGCACCAAGCAACTGTTCTTCTAACACCTGCTTCTTTATAACGACTTCAAATTTTAAAAAATAACTTTACCACTGTATTCTAGACATGTTAAGGAAGCAATTTATGAAAAAAAAAATTATTATTTTCTTATTTTTTTTTTAACCTATCACATGGGTGAACCCCCTGAAGTTCTTAAAATAATCTAACAGACTTTGAGATTTTTTTTCTACTTTATGTTTTCCTTCTTAAAACTACTACAAATTTGGATAGTTCTTCCTTTTACCCAAAATGTCATTCGAATAGGAAAGAAACAAAAGATTGAAGCATTCATAGTTATCTTTTGTTACATATGATATGACAGATATATGGATAATTAAAGTAAAAATTTTTTAAAAGCTTAATAATGTGACATTTTCTTGCTCCTAGCAACTATATAGTTAAGCACTGGAATGAGCCAATTTCTATCAATTGGTAATTAATGCATCATTTTTTTAAAATTAAAACAGCTTGCAATTTTATCAGGAATATTTCTCAAATGAATGACTTCCTTATTATAAATATTTTAGCATTTTATCTCAGTATTATGTTTGAGATATTTGTTAAATAAGAAATATTCATATCTAGTTATTGCATTTTTAATTCAACATTTTGTAGGGAATTAATGCAAATTTTGATAGTATAACTCAAATGCTTAAAAAAATGTTTCCAGGCTTTAATACTGATAGAACAGTATGTTCCAAAGCATTTTTTTTGTCATAGCTTTATATAATTAACACATTTTGGACACACAAAAATTACTCTGCATAATTCTAAACAAATTTTAATTTATTGGCCAAGAATGGAATCGTATAAATTAAACTCATGAGATTTTGTTTCATCAAAATTATTTCTTTCGCATCAAAATATTCAGCTTATTTATTCAAATTATCTATCCTACTTTTAAGTTCTTACTTGTAAATGATTTTTGTGATGCCTACTTTTGAAACCATTCAACACATAAAATCAAATTCATGTGCTTCAAGTATTTTAAAACTCAACTCACAGAGCATAATTGATTAAGAAATTATAGATGGACTAGTGGTCCCGACAGACATTGTCCTGAACATGTCTTAAATCCTAAAATTACAAACTTTTTTGAATGAATTGTAACAATCTGGACCGTTTTGATGAATTTTTTTATAAAGAAAGTTATTACAATACCTGACATCATCACATGTACAGTTACCACAATTTGACATATCGACTGAGTGTGAGTATGCATTTACTATGAACTAAGTTGAAAATAGAAGCTATTCTGAACAGAAACTTAAACTTGTTCTGATTAAAGGGTAAAAAAGATAAAACTCAAGCTATTTTCATAACAGGTATATTTTTTTAATGCACAAAAAATATATTTATCATAATACTATTGAATTTACAATGTTTTTGGTTAATCCTTGAGAGGAATAAACAAACAAATGTGATGGTTTGCCAAACCTCGGACATGCAACATAATTGGGAGGGTTTTCTATATCTAAGCCACATTGTCGTTGTTTGACCTTGTGACTTATTAATGGTCATAGCAAATGCCAAGTGAATTGGAAATTGCAAACATTTGAATGGGTAGGTGAGTCTGAAAGAATCATTGGGATCTGTGGTAGAAGTACAACTTCACCTTGAAGTTTGCCACTTAAAATAGTAGCCTCAAGAATATTGCCCATGATTTTTTTTATCAACAATCGCATGCCCTTACATATTTTTGGTGCATTTTAACTAATTGCGATATTGGACCAAATTGTGGATCAAAATCTCATTCTTGAATCCCCTTGAAACCACACAAAAAATATCATCCAAATCGGTCCAGCCATTTAGGAGGAGTTCAGTCACATACACACGCAAAGAATTATATATATATATATATATAAAGATATATACCGTATTGTAGCGAAATGAATAATCTTTCTGATTCTATAATTATTCTTTGTCTGATTTTGATAGAAAAATTAGATTGCAATTTTAAAAATGGTGAAAATATCGGAAAATTCTCCCTTCTTTCTTTTTTTTTTCTTGCTGCGCATTAGCAGAATAAACAGCACACAGGGGTAAAACAATTATGCATTTTAAGGTTTTTAATTAATATATTTTATCTAATCACGATATTGGACCAAACTGTGAATCTAAAACATTCTCAAATCCACTTGAACCCACACAAAAAAATGTCATCAAAATCGGTCCAGCCGTTTAGGAGGAGTTCAGTCACATACACATGCACTGAAGAATTATATATATAAAGATTACTTGAAAAGATATTAATTAAAAATGCTAAAAATCATGTGATTCATCTACATTTTTGTAACAATGAAGACTAAGTTAGGCTGGTTTGGCTGAAAATTGATTTTCAACACTAACTTACGTCATTTTTATAACAATAACGTTGTTAAAACAATGCAGGTGAATATTGAGTTGAATACTTAATGTTTTTAATTACCGTAAAATCCGGTATATAATGCGCACCTACGCTTTCAAGCTGCATTTTTTAATTTTAAGGTATATTCGCCGTATAACGCGCACCCTCTTTTTTTATAAAGGAATCTGCAATGTACGTTAACAATACTATTGCGTTTTAAAGCCATTTATTCAAGATATTGTCCCAAGAAGAGAATATTTCTAGAACTACAGCACTAAGTTCATAAGGGATGTCATTTCTTTTTAATAAACAGTATTTCGATCTATATATAGAAGTCTAATTTTCTGTATGCTCATCTTTTTTATTTTTAAAGGTAGTATCATTTTTATACCCGGCACATAACGCGCACCCGTAAATTTCAATCTAATTTTTTGGGTTAAAAGTGCGCGTTATACACCGGATTTTATGGTAATATCTTTTTAACTATTTGCGATATTGGACCGAATTTGGAATCTAAACCATTCTCAAATCCACTTGAACATACACAAAAAATTTCATCAAAATCGATCCAGCCGTTTAGGAGGAGTTTAGTCACATACACATGCACAGAAGACTTTTATATATAAAGATTACTTGAGCTAAGATATCTCAAGATCAACAGATGGATGGCAGCAAAAATAAAATTATTGCATTTGATATTCATTAAAGAAGAATTAATATACCCACATGAAACTTAAGTATTTGTTAATAGAAAGCCCATAAAAAATAGTTTTAGGTGTGCCAGCTATTGTATTTTCATCATTAATATTATTTTACAGCTTATATATTATATACCAGCTGTAATTATCTGACTCCTTTTCAGTTAAGAAAATTAAAATATTTCCTGTGTGCCAAATGCATGAAAATTAATCTAAAACTAACAATACAACCTGCTGAATAGTTTGTCAGCATCAGGAACAATTGAAAATTTTTATACAGTATTTACTCAAATCTAAGCCACCATTGATTCTAAGCTGCACCCCTAATTCTCAACAAATTTTTATGAGAAATGAAATGTAGTGTAAAGAGGTATAACGATATCCAATTTTACGAAATTAAAATAAATTAAAAATCAGAACTAATAAGAAGTAAATAAATAGTTATACTACCAGAATTATAAACTTTTAAATATGTATGTGAATCAGTAATGCATCTAACTGCTCCAACCAACAATTTTTTTTCTCCTTCTATTCAAAGTTGCAATCGATTTTAAGTAGCATTAACATAGGGAAAAAAGTGTGGTTTAGAGTCGAGTAAATAAGGTAATTTACAATTTTTTACCATAAAGCCTTTCTTTTTAAGCAATTATTTTTGATACTCAGGTATTACCTAATCTCCAATATTTTAGAATAGTTCCAATCAATATCCTGTTTAACAGCACTCATGTAACCTTATTCAGTGATCAATTTTAAAAATAACACTTTTCACACACCACATGGATATTTAAAAAATGATAAAAATGTCATTAAAATTTAATTATTTAAATTATGTATCTAGAAACTTACAGAACCAGAATAGTCTATGAAGACATAAGCCAAAAATATTGATAATTATTAGTTTCTATTTTCAATTAAAAAAAATCACTCAACTTATAAAATTTCAGTAGTTTTTTTCTTTACATTATTCTGTACCTTAAGTTTAAAATTTAGGAACACTTTTCTAAGTTTCTTTTTTCTCAGCGATTTAATAATCAGGCAGATCCTAAATTTAGTATGAGCAGAACTTAAAATTTTTCCCATTCAAAATTGGAAATAAATAGTTTTGTTTCTAAAACAATCTTTCTTTATAAACATTATGTAAGCATAATTTGTTTACTAAGAGACAATATGCAATAAATCACAGAATTACCTTTCAAACCAATTTTAATAAAATTTTTAATATAAATATTTTATTCTAACTTAATATAATCATGCAAAATAAATAAATAAATACAACAAACAAAAAATACAAACAGGTAAAGTTTGAGATTTTCTCTAGATTTCCTTAATAACAATGAACTGGTTATACTTCACACAATGTATTTACTTTCTTTCAAATTTCAATTTAAAAAGACCTAAAGCTTTAAAATCTAACTCATTGTAAATTTAAAACTTAAATATAGATACATCTCCCTTCAGTTAGATAAACTTTAATAAAATTAAATTAGTAACAATAGAAAATATCACAAACAATTGTACAAAATAAAAAATATACATTCTTACTGAAGAGAAGTAGGAGCACTTGTGACTCTAACTATGCCACGCTCTTCAACAGAGCTTGGTGAGCCTGTAAGTGTTTTGTCCAAATCAAGTTCTTCTTGAAGTGCAGGGCCAAAAGATCTCGCTAATCGAGAAACAGAAGGCTTTTCAGGAGGATCAGCAACAGATGGACAAGAATCTGCAGGAGCTAAGGTGGGCGGATGAGGATCGATAGATTTAAATTCAGATGGTAGGCCAGTTTTCCGAGGCCGCTTCTGAAAGAACAACATAAAAAAATATCATGGTGTAAGTTAGATAAAAAAATGAACCAAAATTATTACTCTGGTAGGTATTAAAATTGTAACACCAAATAAGAAAACTTCATTTAATGTACATATACAGCATAGTATGAAGAAAACATGATTCCATTCAAGGCAATTAAGGGCATACAAGGTCTGAAATTAGGACTCAGCTGCCCCTTTTGAAAGATAAAATGGTTATAAGATGGTTAGGCATTGAGGCAAATTGAACTTCACTGACAAATATAGTCAAATCATTCCATTCTGCATCAAGTCTGTGTCATAAAACATCTGTCGCGAATGAAGCCAAAGAACTATTTACTTTGTAGTTCAATTTGAGTGGTGCTACAAGCACATTCTTTCTTGTGTTTGTTCTTTTTTTTTTAAGTCAGTGGAGCAGTAATAGTTTGACTTTGTCTTAGAACTTGGAATGTATCAGTTTTTTTCTTTTTCATTAAATCATGTTTGAATCATATAAAGAACCATCATTCTTCAGACTTGGGAGTATTTATGTTAGAATGTAATCGAATTTTAGGACAAGCTCCTCCTGGGATTTAGAAACTTTGGAGAATGAATAAAGTAAATGATGCTTTTTTCAGATTATGGGTGATGTGAACAAGAGGTGGTCCAATGGCTGCATGTACCATCATACCAGATATAGTGCCTATATGACAATATCAAATGCAGGCAGACCACATGTTCTTGTTGCTTCCAGATATGGATACATTTGTCATGATGCTGCCCACAGAACTGAGACTCACTTGAAAAGACTACCTGGTACCATTCCTATATCTATGTGATTTTGCTTATATTTGCTGATGGTACAAAAAAACTGCCTTTTAGCAAAGTTGCATTTAAATGACAATTAGAGCAGTTAAAATGAAAGCACTTGCTCACGGTTATGTATATTGAGAAAAATACAGGGCAAATATAGAACATTTAATGAGAAATTTCCCCATGTGTATGCATAGTAAGAGAACCAGGAACATTGTATAACTTTGTTTCATTTTAGAAGAGCTCTATATTCAACAATAGGAGAAACTCCATGAAAACTATTTAATAGAAATTTAAGACCATATTTAAATCTAATGTTTCCAGAAGTTTGCTACAGATTGGAGAAAAATCAAAACAAAATAAGAAAGAATGCTCCAATTATTTCCAGGTATTACTATTTTATTTATAAATTATAACAGGGATACCATATGGAGAAACAAAAACTTTTTGGACAGAATGGGAAATGCACTGTACAGCAAGAAAGCTACTAATGATAGTTCTAACAATGTATATCATATAAGTCAGTTGCTGAAGTGCAAGTCTGATTCAGCAGTCAACCTTCGCTAATGAAGGAGCTTGAATGCTCAAGTTTTTAATGGAAAAAAAAATGCCTGATCAGAGTCCAACCCTATAAACTTCACTCAGACCTCATACAGTTCCTGCACCAGAGCCAGATGCTACTGATAGGATGTACCAGAGCCACTAAATTTGAGCATTTGTTATTCAACAAGAATATCCAAATGTTATGTATTATGTGAGTAAATTTATCAATGTTATACTGATCATGCATCAACTGATTGATATCTAATGTAAATGTGCTTGTGATTGTTCAAATTGATGATACTGTTTTTGCCAGAAATCTTTCATTTTTTCTTATCATATCTTGTAGGTATATATAAATTTAGCTGTGTTTTTAATAAATATGTTTCTAGTTTTAAAAGTATTGTGTGTGTGTGTGTGCTTTTGCTTTAGTGAAGCAACAGTTCAAGAACCTGTACTTACAGCACACATTTCCTACGCAAACCATGGACTCATACAAATTTTTTTAAAAAAGCTTCAATTTCAAGTGGATGCTTAGTCATCATCCTTCACAAAAGTAATTTTTAAAAATATACCTCAAATTTCATTTTTTAAAATTCATGCAGGTTACTGTAGTACACTGATATATTTAAGATAAAATCTCTTAATTTATAAGAATGCAATTTATAATCAAAGCATTGGATTTAAAGTTAAAAGTAATTTTTTAAATACTGAAATTGTACATTGCAAATTGATAAACTTATCATGCTTTAAACAGTTACATTAAATGAGAATAAATAATCTAATCTAATTTTACCACTACATGCACCAAACAAGCTATGTATTAATTTTTTTCACTTAGGTCTGATACGTCAGAACTGTTAGTTACATTATTACAATAGTTTATATTAAAATCTAAATGCATATGAATAGAACAAACAATTATTTCCCCCCCAACATGATAATTTCAAAGCTAGTGTGAAATAACTCATAGATTTTTGTAAAATATTATTAAGAATACATCCTGACAAATAATAATTCATAAAATGCTTCTATTTTGATTATTTAAACATAGATGTATAATGTATTTCAAGGTCAAAAAAGATTTCTTTTAAAGTGTAAATATGTTTTCAGGGAAAAAAAGCAAATATAGTATAATTTAATCCCTCAATAATACTGATAAATTCTCTAAAATATAGGAAAAATACAAACAAAACACTATAAAACAGTTCATGAAAAAATTCGTTTCTTATTAAACATCAAAACAATAGAGACATAATTTAAATACTATACAGCAAACAATAATGCATTTATTTGCTCGTTAATAATAATTGTTTTTATTTTGATAAGTATTGTATAGTGAAAGTTGGATATGTTAGTATACCTATAGTAAAAACAAAATTTTTCAAAAATAATAATAAAAAAAAAAAAAAAAAACATATATAAAAAAAATAACATTGCCCAAGGTATTAAAATTAGATATTTACCCTACTTACTTTACTTTTTGAACAGTCCGAAGCTTGATAGAAAGATTCAGACACACTACTAAAAAAAAAGAAGTTTCTTTCATTTATATGAATTATTTCCTATAAATTAAAAACAAGAAAAAAGACCTAAACAGGTTGTAATGAAAAATAACTAACAGAATATTGATAGGTATAACAAATATGAACACTGTTTAAAATTGATAAGAATGTACAAAATTTTTTACATCAGATTAAGCAAAGTAAATTTAAATAATTTATTTTAATACACATTAATATTTTAATTTCAATAATAGTTACCTATCAATAGGTGAACTAGACCTGCTACTACATTGACTCCAAGATACTATAAAAGAAATATGGATTACATCAATTAGTGAAATAATATGAACATTTCTATGCAAATATTTTTAAATATATAAAATAAAAAATGTATTAGTGTTTAAGAAATGCTAATGAGTAACTTTTATACATACAGAAAAATGTATATATATACAGAGAGAGACAGGTATGATTTTTCAACTAATTAAATTAAGGCATTAAGTTTTTATTTAAAAATATACATTCATAGAAAATTTATATTGAGAATTATTGACTCATTTAAGTAAGGTTAAAGAAAATGTTAGTATAAATGTGATGTACCAAAAATGTCACCTGGATCTTCATTTGAAGTTATGTAATTAAGGACTTCTGTATTTCCATCTTCAACAAGACGTTCCAAAAATTGCAAATACACATTATTGTTATTAGTAGATTGCTTCAATTTAGCTTCAAGTTCTTTTATTCCATTATCTCTCTGGAAAACTTGAGATGTCTTAAGAGAAATAAAAAAGATAATTAGCAATCTCAAACAAGAAATATAAATTTGTTTTTCTGAACTTTGCCAAAATTCCAAGATTTAGCATAATTTTATCTAAAACTTTTTCATTTTCTGAATTAACCTTTAAAAATCATTGAACTGGTTTCTAATTTAATGTATTCATTTTAATAAAGAAATAAGATCCTACTCAGAAAATAGAGCATAACATAATATCTTTATATGACATATAAAATATAAATTAACAATTCATATTCATACCTGATTAATAGCCATGTTAATTAATTTTGCAACTAGATACCTGGATTCCTGAACACCAAGTGTTGAAACAAATTTTTCAACATCTTCAAGATCAATATCTCCCTAAAAATAAAGTATAGCAAAATTATAACACAACTGTTATGTTACATATTTCAATCAAATATATATACACTTGGTTAAATAAGTATATTGTATAATATTACTCATGAAACATAAAAAGGGTTTACTTTATAACAATTAAAAGTTAATTAAAATCATTTTTAAAAATAAAGCAAAATTTTATTCACTATAGTTATAAAAGTATTCTATACAGAATTACAGCATTTACTTTTTAAAAAGCAACATATTTATGAATTTATTAAGATTAAGTACAATATATTCAGAATAACATATTCAAACATGAAAATTAATTCTAGTTATGTATATATATTTTTAAAAGTAAATTATAAATCAGTTACAAATTGTTACAAATTCTACCATAAGTTTTAATCAATACTATGTGTGTTGGTCTCAAATTATTAGTTAGATACCTGAAAATCAGAGGCGTAGCTACTGCTGTATCAATGATACAGGACCCCAAAGCTTCAGGGGCCCAAAAATGTGTAAGAAAAAATCCTAAAATATTGAGAGCCCACCAAAAAGGGCCTCCAAGGAATTTTGATACAGGACCCACTCAGGACTAGCTATGCCAGTGCTGAAAATATTTATGATGCATCTTTCTTCAAGAAAAGGAAGATGAAATTGAGGAATTAGATAATTAACATTTAATAATAAAATAGAGCAATTGTGATAATTTAGAAACTGATTACCTTATAAGATTTATTGTAACTTAAATGGTAAAATAATATGAGAAAAATTCCTTGCATAGATACAGACAAGATCATATTGAAAAAAATAATTTTTCTTTACTTTTGCCTCTTCCATTTGAACTATAGTGCTCTGGCATTCAGAAATATTTTCCTGGCAGTAATCAATAGTAGCTTTTAAAGTTTCAATGTCATCATCATAACTCTGAATTACTTCTGGACTCTAAAAGTAAACATAAATTAACTAGTAAATAAACAGTAACATAAATATTAAAAAGTTAAAACAGCGGTTAAAAAGATTGAATCTTTTTAACATGATTAAAATAAATAAGTAAATTTTAAAAAAGGATCATCAGATTTATTGTACAATATTTTAGCAATTACATTTAAAATTCCCAACATATTATTGAGAATTTAGTTCACAATAATAAATTTTAAGTTACAAGTTAAATAAATTCTTACACACCTCTTTTTCTGATACAGCTGCTTCCTTTTTTTGTTTTAAATGCTCTAATTTTCTTGTGAGTCGTTCCCTTTCCTGTCAAGATAAGATATTGACGATCATTCACTGAACATGAATACTAGGAGACATGTTGATTCTCATATATGTAATTTAAAATGATATACAATATTTAAATCAAATTTTATCCAAACATACAGCTTTATTTATTAAAAGCCTACCTTCAAATATCTTTCCATATCTCTTAGTGTGTTGCTGATACTTTGTTTGCTGATTACAAGCTGATTGATCTGTGAATAATTCAAGCAGATTTTAATATTAATAACCAGGAAACATCAGTACTTTACTCAAAAAAAAAAAAAATAGCTTGTAAAATTTTTTTTATATAAATGATTTACTCTGGGAAGCTCACAAAAATGCATATACAAGTAAATTACAAATGTTTTATTTACAACAAAAACCTTGAAATCTTAATGTCTATAGCAACTATAAATATATATATTTTTTCACTCACTCTAAGAGTTTCTATTTCTTCTCAAACATTTTTTTGTGTGTGACTTGAAAAAGCTTTTTTTTTTACACCTTAGCTGATTCATTCGTAAATTCTTACAAATGAATATCATTAAAAAAGCTTGTCTGATAAATTGTTACTATTTTACTTTATTTGATAATATGAAATTAATATTATCTAATTATTAGTGATTATTTTTTTAATTCCTAAAATTTAGTTATTTTCACTATATTTCCAATTTTAACTTAGGCATAGTGATTGAAATTAGCATTTCATAAAATTTGACTTTTTCAATACAGGTATTATTAAAAAAAATAATAAATAACAAGACAGATTAATGCGGATATAATTCAGTTATCTTTCTTTAAGGTCAACAATATTGTGAAATGTTTACAAAATTCTGCTTCAAGTGTTGCTGAAATTTAATGAATTTTATGTGATCCAAATTCATTGATGATTGTACACATACTAAAGGAATAATATATTTTTACTAAATTTGAAATGTAAAATATAGATAAAAATAATAAAGAATAGTACAAAAATTCATTGCTACTTAATATAATTTTTTTTTACAAAATCTGCTATAAATAAAACAAATTCCTGTTGTAGGAGAAAATACATCATGTAATTACAATATCAAAGGCATAATTTCTATATTAACAAAATTATTTATTTATCAATAAAGAAAATACCAGAACTATTCAACATATCTAATACTTAACAAAATAATACCCTTGAAATAACTTCATTAATAAAATATTCCAGTAAGAATTCTATCAATTACAACAATTCTATTCCTCTAATCTGTTAACTCCTAAACTGCCAAGGAAAAGTTGCACAAATTGCTTTCCAAAGCCACCATTTTTCAAACAAGCACATGCAGTTATGCAGTGTATTAAGGAAAAGAAAAAGCATAAATAAATCCTTTGCGAACACTGTCAAGGTTATTGTACTGCATGCCAAAGTCTTTGAAAACAGTTTTACAGACAGCAGTGTAATGCAATGGTAAGTAATTCAGAAGGGGGCAGTTAAAATACAATGGGTGAGAAAGGCATACATATATGTCAGCAGCAGTTAAGGGGTTAATAATAAATACTATTTCTAAAATAACTTTTACAAATGCACAAAAATTTTAATTAAACATTTTTAAAATATGCAAAAAATAAAATATGAATATCATTAATTCTTATAGTAGAAAAAAAATATAATTCATATTATTTGTTCTAGGGTATTTTTCAAAAAGAAAATAAGAAGTTTTAGAATACAAAAAATATGAAAAAAAATTTGTATATTTACATTTTTTTCAAGGATTTGCCATCTCTGTTTAGCTCCTTTAGGAGATGCTAATTTTCTTCGATTTACAAGAAATGCTGAGGGGGGAAAATACAAAATTGGTAAATTAATATACTTTTTGAATGATCAGTAAGAACATTTATCACTTCATTATTGTTTTACCAGCTGAATCTTTTTACACAAGGAAATACAAAATTTGTACAAATATAAAGCTGTGCAAAATATTGAATATAGATATTTTAATTATAGTCAATTACATATTTAATGTTATTCAAATACAACATAAAACAGAAATAGTTTTATCATATTTTTTTATATTATTATGCTCAAAATCTTAATATTTTCTAACAGAATCTAATTATTTTTCTAAGCATTACACACACACATGAACACATACATAAAATTCATCCCGAAAGAAAAAAGTGCTTGCTTTTCAAAATATTTTTATAGAAGATAATGAGGAAAATTCCTATTGCAACATATTTCTATATTTAAACTAGTTTTTGTATCATTGTCATTCAAACTGAAACAGTGCTCTACCAGCTTCCCTAAGTTTTCTGTGTATTAAGTTGCTACTACTGAGCCTGTCACAACTGTCTTAATTTGTTGTCATTTCCATACTGGCTTCTGCTCTAAAAATCCTTCAATTCAGGAAATAAAAAATAGCAGTCACACAGGTGCATGATATAAAGCAGATGTTAAAAAGCTTTCCACTTCCTAAGCAATTTCTTTATTGATGCAGCAGCATGTGAGCGAACTTATCCTGAAGAAATGCAATGATGCTGGACAACAACCCAAGCTGTTTTGTTTTGAATAGAACAGCATGAGTTTGAAAGGCCATTGCATTTATGGTTTTTCCTGTAGGCATGTAGCTTGGAAGTGCCTTTTCAATCTCAAAACACTGTGGCCACAACCGTTTTTGTGTTCAATATTAGGCTTTTTTTTTTAAAAAAAATTTTTTGGAGATTAGGAATGATGCTACTCTATTGAATGGCACTTATCACTTAACTTATCACCAGTAACAATGAGGTTCAAGAATACAATGCTATCCTTATTGTATTGAGAAAAGTTAGTTAATGTACACACACAGCTTCCACTTTTTTTTTTATTGAGCTCATCTGTCAAGTCAACAAATCGACCTGATACATACCTTTCTATTGCTCAAATCACCACTAACAATTTCCTAATGAACTGTTCATTAAAGAATAAGTTCAAATCATCAACAGAAAGAGTGAAACACCTATCCTATAGAACTTTTCCCCAATCATCGATTTGAGTTCATTTGTCACAACAGAAGGTCAGCCTAATCATTCTTCAACACAAATATTTATTTGTTCACCATAAAATATAATGCATCATTTTCATACTGAAGCTACATTCATCAAATTTCCATAAACTTTGCTTGGAGTGTGGACATTTTTACATTAGAAAACTTATTACATTAAGAACATCACACATGACAGGGTCATTAATTTTCAGCGTTATCTTAAACGTTCCCAAATAAATTAAATGACTGTAACTGTTCACTGTGAAGCCCAGTGCCTGCGTGGTAGTGTATCAAGCTTCCAAGCAACAGGTCCAGGTTTTATATTCCAAGCTGGTCAAGGTTAACTCAGCCTTTCATCCCTTCAGTGAGTCGATAAATGAGTACGAAGCTTGCTAGGGAACTGAACACTGGGGGTTTCATGTCAGACTGACCACTTGACCTAAACATCTAAGCCTAAAGTCACATAAACTGAGACAGAGGCCTTGGTCCTCATAGGCTGTCGCATTACTGAGTTCAGTTCAACTGTTCACTGTTTGGGTCAGACTAGTATGAAAGATTTAGATCAATGACATGCCAATAAGGGTAATGAGAGATTGATGGATCATCAGATCAAAATGTTCAGTACTTTTAGAATGATTCTCGTATATATATGACATCTAAAATATCTTCATAATTATTCATTTATTTAATTAAATTTATAATAAAGCTTTGATGAGTTTAAATAAAAATATGAATGTTATCTTTAATAAATCTCTGTAGTGGTATTATTATCTCAGATATTTCAGAGTATTTAGTTTATGTGATACTATCCATTGATAAACGAAATATTTTGCCTCAGAATCTTGCATAGAAAGGGAAAGAATCTCTTGTTGCCCATTCAGTATAGTGGTTAGAGACAATGACTGCTGTGCCATAGGAACTGGGTTCGATTCCTGGAGAAGACATGGATGTTTTTAAATGTATAGTGCCTGCACGGCATGGGGGTACTTTAAATAGCCATCGAGCCGCAAGTCCTCTTGTGAAGTTGGTGGAAGGGGAAGAGAGGTGAGAGGCCTCTGACCATCCCCAGAGTGTTCTCCCTCTAAATTGGGGTGGAATCGAGCCAAATCATACTGTCACCTGTATGGTGCTCAAAGCTACGGCTAATGACAGGCATCATTTAGCCCTTTGCCAAGATGAATTTCGTGGGCCTCAATCTGGCCTTTGCCGATCAGGTGGCATTAGTAACAACAACAACCTCTTGAAGTCTTTTTTTAGCTGGTTTCACTGTATGAGTCATATTAATTAAAAAAATTTTATGATCAAAAATACATTTCCAATATTTACTAAATATTGCAAACAAAAACTTTGCACTACATAAAAACAATTACAGGTATTAAACTAAAGAAAAGCTAATTAATTTTTAATTACAAAGAAATTTTCAGCACTTATTAATAAAACAAAAAGAATATTGTCATATTTTTATTTCTCATTTTTAACAATACATATATCTTTAGAAAAACATTAATTACTAACTCAAAAATTAATACAGATAAAAAAAACATTTTGAAAAAATCAATATAGTTTCCTGTATAAAATAAATTGATTGATGGCTAATGATAAAAAAAAAAAAAAAAAAAAAAAAATTTGTGAAAATGTTTTTCTTTATCTAAACTGAAAAAGCAATATATTTACAAGAACTTGAATATACATAAATATAGAGAGAGAATGGTTACAATGCAATCTAACTTCACAAAACATTATACTTGTCAGAAAAAGATAGATTACCAATATACTTTGACATAAATCAGAGAATTCTAAGGTCTCTAATTTGTTTCATGGAAATAGGCTTCTCAATAGCCTTTTACGAAAAATTTGGAGGAAAATACGGTCCTATTCATTCTTAATATTTTTTAGGAGGATTAAAAAAACATATCTTTTCAATAATCCAATTATGATAGTTAAATCAGAAAAAACTAATTTAATATATTTTTATCAAGTTGCACATTTTAAGCAAAGCTACTTGTAAAAGGAATTACAATATTGTATAAAAATAATGAGACATTCAAAGCCACATATATTCAAATAAGAAAAAAAATCTAATATTTGTTAAAAAATAAGGAATTTGGATTATTGCACAGTCATTTGTTACGATAATGCCTTTTAAAAAACTGATGTGTGCGCCCCCCCCCCCTTAATTATATTGCTAATTTTGTAATATAATGCATTCTGTCAGCTTATTTCTTAGAACAGCAGTTCTTAAGCTGTAGTCTGCAGATCCTCGAGAATCCCCAGCACCTTTCCAAGGGATCCACAGAGTCTCTCTAGTAATATTAAGATTTCCCTCTTTTAAAAATTCTGAAAGGCCTCATGGAAAAACTGAAAGATGTGCCATCCTAGACTAGATTACTAAATTGCCTTCCAATAAAAAAAAACTTCTACTAGAGCTTGTATTTTGATCAAAAATACTAAGTTAGGGAATGGTGTACATAATCATGCGAGGCCGTGATGTCAGTCTGATATATAAAGGGATGGGAGGCAGCGATAAAAAGTTAAACTACTGCTTTAGAACATTTCAGCATACTTAAAGGTAAATGTTACTAAGTAATTTGTAACTAAATAATAAGTTATTCAAATTTTATTTAAAAAACACACACTTTAAAGGACAACATATAAACAGATTTGACATTTATTATAAGCCCAGTATATATAAGAATATTAAAATTTATACACTAACTATTTTCTTTTGATTGAGGAACTCTGCCGGCTACTCGATCTGACATGGGTTTTGCATATTTTCTTAAGGCCATTATTTCTTCTTGTTTTCGTTTCAACACATTTTCCTTCATCCGTTTCTCAGCTTCAAGAGTACGTATTTGATTTTCTTTCAGGCGACTTTGCTTTTTTAGCTGGGCTATTTCTCGATTTCTTCTTTGATCCCTTTGCATATGCTGCTTGCTATCTTCTTTCATTTTGTTAATAAGTCTTACCTAGGATAATGAGATAAAACATCAAAGTTATAATTCTGAGAAATATTATGCTTTTTCCATTCACATGCAATAAAAATAATGTAACTAAAGCTTAAATTAGTATTACACTAGAACAATACAAAGGGACAGTCTCACAATTTTAAATTACAATCATGTGATCAAGACAATACAGCTGGTTCTTTCTCTCCCCCAACCCTTATACCATACTATAGTGAAATTTATTACTGGAGGCAATTCCATTCAATGTGAAGCAGCCCTTTATTTCCGAGGCTTTTAGAAGAAACAAGGTTCAAACATTCAGCTAAACTTGATCATTAGACACAAGCTTTTGGTTATGCTCACTCAGATATTATGGCCAAAAATATTACAAAATCTTTTTAGGATGTGCACAATAAATAAAAATTTAACCAGATAAATATAAATATATATTGATTTCATACATTTTTATATTTGAAGTAAATTGAATAATTATAAATATTTAATCTCATATTGAAAACAACTTTTTAAGAAAGTTATAACCTCACCTTTGTTTTTTTCATCTCAGCAACTTCATTTTTTAGGTGTTGAATTTGTCTTTCTGAATGTGCTTGATTTCTCATGGCTTGAACATGCTCTTTTTTTATTACTTGCATTTTCTTTAATTCAGACTGCAATACATTTAGTTTCTTACTGAAATCTTCTTTGACTTTCTTTACTTTCTCTTCAGATTTATTTTCTTTATTACCTATCATAAGAATATTTAATTTAGATTATTTTCTTAAATTTAGGAAAAAGTTGATCATATTATACATTTGTTTACTTTATTAAGCATGATTAAACAGATTTCTATTATCATATATTGCAAAGATGTTAAATACCATTAAATAATTTTATCAAGTGTGAATTGTAATTACAAAGGATATCAAAAGACTGAATTCTTTGATAGTTCATATAATTCTCACTGTTTCTTATCACTGAAGTTTTAAAATCAGTTGTAATGAAATAATTTTAGATTTATGAGCAAAGAAATCATTCTTTAACTTCCCATACATGTATAATGGCAAACTTCAGAATATGCATACAGTTTAATATAAAAAAATATTTGCAACTTAAAACTTCAAAAACAATAAAAATAAATTAATACCTGATTTCATTTTTAAAAAAAAGCCAGAATTTCAAATACTTATCAATAAAAAAAATCTTACACATAAATTTAAAACATCTTAATACTCTGCTAGTGTATTATTTATCATGATAAAAAAACATACAAAGAATGTGTTTAGAACAATTATATTTTAAAAAATGAACCAAAAATAAAACAGCAACAAATAACTATATTTATGTAAGTAGAAAAATGTATATAATTACAATAACAATATTATTAGATAGTATAATTAAAATAGAATCATACTATTATATTAAATAGAAAATCATAAAAAAAATTCAATTAAATGGTAATGTTTAGGGAATAAAATTTTACATGAAATAATGTTTAATTTAAAAAAGTTACTAGCAAAAAAAAAGCTTGGATTTCCAATGAATTAAAATATTTGTATAGAAATAAATTTTTCATTCCGAAAAGAAATAAAAATTTTAGTTAACTAAAGACATAACACTGAAATTAGAACAAACCCATTAATATGTTTAGGCTCTTAATATGCAAAAATAATTTCATACATATATATATATATATATACACACACATTTATTAAAGATAAAAAAGACTAACCACTGAGGCTAGCAAGAACACGATCCCTCTCAATTTCAGTTTCTTTAATTTTAGTTTCCAGTTGCAGGAGTTTTTCCTCATAATGCCTTCTCATCATTCTCAATCTATGTTGACTTTGCTCAAGGGCTTCAATCAGCTTTTGCTTTATTGATATATCATGAGTAAGCTGTGCTAAATCACAGGTTTCTAAAAATATAAAGTTGTAAATTTAAGTACTCAGTTATAAATAATAAACATAATTTTGAAGAAGGGCACTTTTTATGACAATATAAATATGCAAGTTCAATTAAGAGTAAAAAAATAAAAACAGAAATAAACAGTATTATATATATAAAAAATGTTCATTTTCAAGTTTTCACTGAATTTTATCATGAAGTACATAGTAATAAAAATAAATACAACAACCTCACTTATCCAATATAAATCAGCCTGTAAATATTGGATTGGCAAAAATCAGAGTTAATAAAAACATATTTAACATCAAATTATGTTGAAATTTTACACATTATGTAATAAAAAACTACTAATATTGTTCTACAACAAAACAGAAAAAAATAACCTAAAAAGATTAGCTTAGAGTTACAGAATTGTCTGAAGTTAAATACACTTAAAAAGTTCAATCCTAAGATGGTTTAAGGAAATTTTTTTATCATAGTATGATTTCCTAATGAGTTCCGGGTTTGTTTTTTTTGCCAAATCTTAACATTTTTTAATTGTAGTTTCTACAGCCTTAACAGCTGGCACTTGACTTTATCTTTAATTTCTTAGTCTTTGGCAATTGACAAGTGTGACTATTTATTGTTTATTTCATACAAATCATCCAAGTTGGATGACGGATTTTACCTTTATCCTTCATCCAACTTTTGATTTCTTGCAAAGGTGCATCTTCACAACCAGAAATATGTTGTACTAAAGGTAGAATACTTTTATTTTGTTGTTTTTGTTTCATCTCTGCTTTCAGTTTCCATACTTTGATCATCCTTTAATAGCTTTGCCCATAATTTGCCAATTATTTGAGCCTTTACAACAGTCCAGGCTCTTGCAACAAAATAAGAAAGATCCCTTATATAGAAGTGATTCAATTTTACAATCATAACTTATCAACCAATTCCACCTACCATTGCAGACAGTACCTTTCTGAAAAAAATGTCTCTTTGTTTCCAAAATGCCAAGATCTATACATTGGCATAAGGTTTACACTGGGTTGCAAAAACATTGCTTTAACCCTCCAAGCGGTCTGCACGTAAAATCCTGTCATTCCAGAGATACTTTTTCTGCCTTCAAGCAAGATTCCCAAAAGCGGCCAAGAAACATTCTTAAAAATTCAGCTCAACCGCTTTTGAGAACCCCACCTGATGGCAAAAAAATACGTGTGGTGCATTTTCGAAGCATCTCCAGAATGGCAAGACTTTAAGTGCAGACCGTTTAGAGGGTTAAGGTCATAATCTTGAAAGTCCTCTTCATAAAGGTATATTGGAGCATTATCTAGCAGCAAAACTATTTTTCAGGGTAAATTACTCTCTATCAAAAACTTCTGAGATGAAGGAATTGAATTCCTTTAAAACAATTCTTTTAAAATTTCACAGATCAGCTAAGTGTTTTTCTCACTGTAGTATTTTACAGAAAGATTATTTTTTTGATGCTGTTTTAAAGGCTTTGGGATTTTTTTAGACTTTTCCAAAAATTGCAAAACCCATTTTAAATTTCACCATAACACTTCAGCAAGCCAAAATTGCTGCTATTTCCTTACAATACTTATAACACCAAACAAAAACTATCCTTTTAGTTTGGGCTGCAGAACTCTCACTAAATAATATTTTTAATTAAGTTCTGATTCATCATAGTCAAATATATAATCCATCATTAGGTTTTCAATTTCAATAAATTCCTGAAATCTTTTCTTGAATGCTTTCATTTCCTTCAAATTTTCTCATAGCTTTTCATCACAAAACTGAACTGAATGATACTGCAGTATTTTTTCTGTGATCAAATCTGCAGGCATTTGCTGTGAAAAATGTGGGTGTTTTTCCACTGAATTCCTTAAGAAATTACAAAACCTTTCACTTGATCATTCAGTAACACATTAATTATAAATGAATAGTACCTGCATTCTTGTCATCTGAGTCTGATTCTTCTGAACTTTCCTCATCCCCTTCTTCATCATCCATATCACCATTCATTAGATCTTCATTTGCATTACCCTAAAAAATCGGTTTTTAAAACTATTACTTGCATGAAAAAAATGTAAATGAGAGGATAACTAAATTTATTTTGATATACGAAAACAAAAAAAGGGGGTTTGAAATAATATGACAGGCAAATTTTTCAGATAGTTTTCACCCCCCAAAATTACATTTATAGAATACAATATTTAAAATATTTTATTGAAATTTCTAAGAATCCTGTGTTGCACATATTATTTAATTATATATAACATTTATTACAAAAAAAGAAATGCTTCTTAAAAATTTCTCTCAGCTTCTCTCATAAAAAGGAGAGAGGTTGAAGGTTCAAATCTCCCCATAGACAAACAAGTTTTTAATTTTGAGCATAAATATAACAATTTGGTGCTTTTGTATACATGTTTTTCTTTAAACATAACCTCCTTTCTTGCAAAAGGAAGTCTGTGTAAGCTACTGCTCTTTACAGACATAAAATTTCTAAAATTGCTCTTCAAAATCGGAAGAACATATTTACTTGTATTAAACTACAAATATTGTGGTTTATTTATACAGCATTCAAATTACTGAACTAAATATTAATAAGTATGTAATGACACGCATATTTATATATATATACTAAAAAAATACGAAAAATGATATAAACCCAATAAATCACATAATTTTGCTTATAGATAGTAACTCAATAAATAATATGATAGTAGTTAGTTAAAGACGTTTTTCAAAGTTTGTGCATAAATTACTCAAATTAAATTATTTAAAAAGAAAGAAAAGGGGGGAAAATTACTGTTGGCGAATCATCCTTTTCTTTTTCATCATCATTTCCATCTTTTAACTCTTCTTTGCTGCCATTTTCTTCACATCTAATAAATATAAAAGAAAAAGGTATTCACACATGCACAAAATAAAAATAAAAAATTTATAATAAATTTATTTAAACTCCAATATATTGTACATGCATTTCTAACTTCATATGAAGTCCAGTAAATAAAAATAATTATTTTCATTTGATGCTATTTATTGAAATATATTACATACCCTTTATTACATTTCAAAATTTAATATAGATTTCTTCTCATTTTAATTCTTAGTTTTGTTAAAACAAAATATACTTTCATGACATTTGAATAATATAAGCTATGAAAATTAAACCAAAATCAGCCACAGCCATATTTATTAAAAATATTAGAAGTAAAATACAGAACAATAAATGTGCTAAGTTTTAAATGATGAAGAAAATTACTTTATCAACAAAAGTTGAGTTTTTAAAGTGCTTAAGTTGTTAAACATAATGAAACTACCTCTCTCCTTTACCCTTCTCCACATACTTTAAATTTATTCAAAATTTATCAATATCTAATATTTTAAAAAATTCATTAATATTTTTGAAAATATGCCAGTATATTTATGCAAATAATGTCAGTAATAAGAACATACTTTTCTTTTCCCAATGCTTTTGCTTGTTTTGATAACAATTTGACTTCATTTTTTGCTTCACGTAAAATATCATATGGAGATTGAATAGAATCATCCAAAGAGTGAGAGTTGGAATTTGAAAGAGGGGAGCTAATAGTAGTCATTCTTGATTGATTCCTCTGAAGTTGCTTCCTTAATTGAGAGCACAACTCTTCTGATTCTAAAAGCTTTACCCTAAAAATGATAATTACAAAAAAAATTATTAGCTTAGTATTAAATACGCTTTACATTTTTTTTAGGAAATTAAATATGTATATAACAGGAGTATAGTAATAATAAAATATGTATACAGTATGTTTTAATGTATCATGAATCCTTCAGGTCAGGAGGTCTTCAAACTTTTTTGACTTGCAGAACACTCAGAGCTATAAGGCATTTTCGGGGAGCCCCATTCCACATTTAGAAGAATATATCTTCAAAGACTATTTAAAGCATATCAACAAGTTATAGGAACTTTATATAAAGACAATTAAAAAATATTGTATATGTTATTAAAAAAATTTAATGCAATTTTTAATATAATTTACCCACACACATTAATAATATTAATTTTTGCTTCAGATGTCATCTAACTATACATCGCATTTAGTAACTTTGGGATATATGTGCTTGCATTTCTTTTACACAAGCTGTCAAATTCTAGGTCAAAATTATTTGTAGTCGTATTTTTATATTCTACATTTAATTTGATTTTATATTTTGTTTTTGTAGCCACTAACTTTGAGAAAAATTTTTCACTTAAATAGATTGTTCTGAATGGCATTAAAATGTTTTTAGCTGTGTGAGACATCCTATATATTTTACATGAGTTTGCAACTTAAAAATTATGAGCTGTTCTAGCTTAATGTTGTATCTGTTGATGTCACTTAACTGTTCCCTCCCCTATATTCTTGGTGTTTTTCTCGACAAATAGAGATTAATTTTTCATTAGAAAAGTATTTAGTTTTGTAAAACATTGTACTAATGAGTATAAAATTATTTCATGGAGCCTGAGATGATAAACAGTAGAATAAACATATTTTTAAATTCTTTTGTTAAAATAAAAGTTCAAAAAGTATAACAAAATAAAGTTATTATGTATAAATGAAATTCTCAGTTTTAGTGACTGGGATAAGCTTAAGATACTTGTGATCATACAAACTTCATAAAGAACACGAATCAATTTTGCACACAGATTTATAATTTTCTTTTCAATTTTTCATAGACTCATGAAACTCCTAAGTATTCCTCACGGAATCCCACAGTTCCTTAGGGTTCCATAGAACACAGTTTGAAGACCACTGCTTTAGACAATACTGAATGTAATATTTGTTTTACAAGTATCATTCTAAAAATCAATAGCATATTTCTCCTGAATCAAAATATTATTGTACATAAGAAATGAAATATAAATTATAAGAAATATAAATTTAATTTTCATTTTAAACTAATCTGAATTTTCATACAGGAATGATATAATGTTTTAATAATTCATGACATTTACAGCAAACTATTTTGAATGTAAATAATTAAATTTAGGTAAATCATTGTATTAAACCACTGAAATCAAAAATGTATACTAGCCAGTGATTGAAAAGTGAATAACAGTTATATATCATAAAAACTGATACAATGGCCATTTTACTATCACAAGATATTTACATTTTTGCCATTAAATAATGTAAATAGTTTAAAGTGATATTAATAGGTATAAATAAATCATATTACTTATAAAAAAATGAATAAAAAAATTTTCTGTTAGAAAAGTTTTGAACTTGGAAACTATAAAAAAGCTTTGATGTTAACATCATCAGTAAATTGTTTTATTTTATGAAGTCATTAAACTTTATGATATAGAATTATTATAATAAAGAAGGCATATTATAGCATAAGGTAAAAACGCAATTGATAGTGAATGCTAAACATTCCTGTTAAGAAAGGAAATGCTAAATTGATTGATTCAATCTGAAAATATATATTTATACAGTACTATTTCTGTTCTGTCATGCTTTTAACTCTTATAATAATTATGACTTAAATATAAAAAATAGTACAAAATTTAATATAATTATTACATATAATTTGCTCAATCCTTCATTAAGCCTCAAACTTTATTAAAATTTTAGTTCTTTTTATGATGTATGCACATTATTGAGTTCAACTACATTCAATAGTAATTTATTTAAAGTGGATTATTAATAACTTTTAGAAAAAATATATTTTAAAGAATGTAAAGTAAGTATTTTTTTCTTTTTTTATTTTAAAATCTTTCTTTTCTTATTTGAAATTAGAAAAAATTACTTTAACATAATCAAAGGCAAAGAATTTAAATATTTACAATGATCAGAAACACTAAAACAAAAATGAAATAATTATAAAAACAAATGGTATAATCAACATTTATGTTTCACAATTAAATGTAACACATACAGGGCATACATATTTAGAGATTACCTTAAATCTTCTATTTCTTTCATGTATCCTTTTATTAATTCTGTTATGTCAGATTGAGATGCTTTCTCACCTGCATGCAGACATTAATAAGAAACAAACAAGCATGAATTAATTAGCAAAACATGCACTTAGTAAATGTATTTAAATTCAAAAAAAATTATAGCACAGATTTTCTAGTAGGGTTAGTATCTTTCACAAATAACAAAAATATGTAATAAAAATGAAAAAAAAAATCAATCAAAAATTTAATAATCAATACTTTAAATACAATTAACAATAACTGTTTTACACGATAGTAATTTATTCAAAAAACAAAAAATTTATAATAGATTACAATTATATAAATGCACACACAAGCGGTTATGCATACACACAAAAACATGCATGGGTTTATAAACAATGAACAAAAAGCATTTAAGATACTGTAATATGTATATTTTAAAAAGTAAAGCAAAATATTTTATCTTTTGTTATTTGCTTTTTTCTTTATGGTAGAAAAAAAATGCACACAAACTTACTTTAAAATAAAATAATAAAGCCAATGATTCCCTTCTCTCATTACAAATGTATTTTTTTTAAATAATGTTTCTGACTTTAACTTGCTTCAAATTTGTCCCAAGTAACTTAAAACTATGCATATTTTTTGAAAAAATTCTTTTTTTTTTCATTGCATTTATTATAATAATTAATATATTTTTAATTATCAAATTTTTTTTAATTTTTCAAAAAAAAATCACACTAAACCATTTTTAATTATTTTAGAGAATTTGATTTTTATAGATTAAAAAATTGTTTGCTACATCTCAAAGCAAAATTAAAAACAAAAGTAAAGTAACTCCAATGTAACTTGAAATATTTCATACCCAATATATTTCATTATCTTTCCCAAATTTCATTATATATAAATAGGTGTACAAACATTAAATTGTACTAGTTATTCATCTTTTATTTTTAAATGCAATTGATATAATTTTTATTAAAGCAGATTATATTGCAATAATATGTCTATTAATAAAATTATTCTTATTTTTCTAGAAATTATCATGCATGAAACATTAATATAGTAAGGCAGAGTGCTTCAAATCATAAAACTTACAAATTTGCTTTAGTCATAAAACTTCTTCAAAATATTTTCAAAAACATACAACATTGAAGATAGTACATGAAAATAATTATGATAAATATGTCTATTGACAAAAGTCAAAGATAGTCTACATGATAAAAGAAAAAAAAATTACTTTGCATAGTTTTAAATTTAAATAATTCAAATTATGATTTAACACATTATTGGCTCCAATTTATAAGAATGAAACTATTAATGATTTTAGTATATATATATATATATATATATAATCAAAATGAATTTTAAAATGTATGAGGGATGATCAGAAAAAAAGGTTACAAGCCACAGCATTTGAAAACTACATATTGTGGAGAAATTTTGTTTCCCCAGAGTGGAGATGGAGAGCACTACTTGTCATACAGCTGGTCTGTGGGTATGTAGTTTAAGTTCCCAGACGGTTCAGGACAATTGAAATAGCAAGATGCTTAGAAAATTGATCTCATTTGGAAGTGAAAGCCATGATTCGATTTTTATGGGCAAAGAATGTGTCTGCATCTGACATTCAAAGTCAAATTGTGGAATTTTATGGCGAAGAAGCAATAAGCAGACAACATGTTACAAAATGGTGTCACTCTTTTCAAGCAGACAGACAGGATGTTGAAAACCCCAATATTGCATGGAGTGGCTAATCAGGTTCTTCAACGACAGAAATCAACAAAGCATGAAAATAATTCAAAATGATCAACAGGCAACTCTGCGTGAAATCTCTTCAGAGCTGGGATTGAGCTACGGTAGCATGCAGCATATTGTTTCTGATGTGCTGCAATATTCAAAAGTGTGTGCCTGCTTGGTTCCATGTTTGCTATCTGATGAGCACAAAGCCACATGAATGATGTGCAGTCTCACATTTCTTCTGCATTACCATTCTGACAGTCAGTATTTCATCAACCACATCATTACAGGGAAGGAAACTTGGCTTCCCCATTTCATCCCCACATGCAAAACAGCAACTATGGAATGGAAATACCCTGGATCACCAATGACAAGGAAATTTAAGGTTACACATTTTGCCAATAAAATTATGGCAACCATTTTCTGGGACTCGTGTGGTGTTATCCTGATTGATTACCTGGAGTGTGGCAAGACCATCAACGCAGATCTTTATTATGCCACTTTGACAAGGTTACGCAAAGCCATTAGACGAAAATGGCCGAGCATGTTGGGTGAAGGTGTCATCCTCCTGCATGACAATGCCAGGCCCCATACTGCTCAAGCAACACAAGAATTATTACGATGGTTCAGATGAGAAATCTGGAGTCCCCCCATACAGCCCAGATTTGGCACCAAGTGAATATTTCCTGTTTTCGAGGTTGTAGGAGCACTTATCCGACAGACAATGCTGTGAAAACATCCCTCAAGACCTGGCTCGATGGACAGGGACCTGATTTCTACCAAGACGGGTTAAACAAGTTGGTTCTGCATTAAGATAAATGCCTAAATAGACTTGATGATTATGTCCAAAAGTGATAGGCATGTATGCCTCTTAATTCCTCTTTGTATTTTCTGTTTATTGTTAGTAAATATTTCTTTATTCAACTAGTAACCTTTTGTTTTTTATCACCCCTTATACAAACAACGAATCACAATCAAATATGTCAGGTGTTTAAGTCCTTAAATATGCTCTTATCAAATTAAAATTAATCTAAGAAAACACTGCCACCCCTTCTCTTTCTTTTTTTCAAATGGTATTTCACCTGATGTTATCCAATTTCCGGCTGCTTTTTCTGCAAGGAGTTCAGTTATCCTCTGAGTCTGGTGATCTAGAGTTTCTTGTAGTGCTTTCAAGCGAGAGCGAAGATTATTATTTTCAGATTCAAGAAACATATTTTCATGAAACATGTCATTAACATGTTCCTCGCCATCATCTCCAATGACTCGTTTTCCCTTTAAAAAAAAAATATTCTCAAAATTTTTAGAAATTGCATATTTTTTTCAAAAAAAACTTTTATCAATCTATTAAGCAATCAAAATAATAATAACCAACCAAAACAAATAAAATGCTATAATAAATTAAATTTAAAATATTAATACTGTTCCATTTCTTCTAAATAACCTATTTTGATTATATGTAACTTTTACATAAGATACAATTCCTATAAAAAGCACCTAAAAACTTTTATTTTTAATTTTATGATAGATGATTAATTTTGTAGACTTCACTTCAGAGAGGTGAAAATAATAAGCACAAATTTTAATCTTCAAGACATTAAAAGTGCTTAATTTTCTTGCACATGCAAATACTTTATTTATGTAATATTTATTCATAAAATAATAGCTCTACTTATACATTAAACAATAGTTAAAAGCTATTTAAAATTATTAAATTGATAGAATGTAAATATTTAAGAGAAAAATTAATTTTTTAATTTTTTCCATCCTTTACACAAAATTATCTTATGTGTGCATTTTTCCTTGGTGAAAAAAAATAGTTTGTAAAATTTTAAAGAGAATGTAAACAGATTTCAATTTTACATTTTTAATGAACACCACTTAATATATTTTATAAATATTTTGTTAGATAATTTTTTAAGACTTAAGGATTCATTTTATATATTCGTTTTCTAGTAAGTATAATTATTTTTACAATATTTATACTTACTAGACAATCTAGGACAATTTTAATATACATCAAATGCTCCCTTTTTAAAATTTCCAACAACTTATGCATTTCTGCTTTTAAGTTAAAAATTGAAGAAAAAGTTTTTAAATTTGTGGAAAATATATACAAGACGCAAGTACGCATTTCCTTGGGTTAATTATAACACATTTTTTTCCTTAATATTAATATTTTATACAGAAAAAATAGTAAAACATTTCTAAAATATTTCAACAATGACTTAATTTTACAAGTATGCAGAGAACATGTATTACATAAAACTTGAAAAATTATATCTGATAGAAAACACAATTTGCTTTTTCTTTAATATACTCAAGTACTTATATTAAACATATACAGAATTATCAGGATACAGTGTAAATTTACTGCATTTTTAATAAATTTTGCTTTATTATTTTAATAGAATCTTTGATTTGTATTGATTCTTAGCATCAAAATAGCTTGTATTATATATTTGGAAAATTATAAAAATCAAAAGTACCTGTTTATATTCCATTAATTCTAACTGAAGTTGCTGAATTTCTCTCCGAAGTGATGTAATAGTTTGACTAGATTTATCTTGATTAATACTTATTTTATTACGAATGTTTTTAGCTCTATTAGCATACTTAAGAGTATTTAAAGTCTCCATAAAATCTCTGTCTGAAGGTGAAATGCAAGCTATCATCAATGTTTGACTGTAAAAGAATTTTAAAAAAAAACATTAGCATGATAAAGAGGATAGGGCTGAAGAATTTTTCTTTAAGAAAACTTTTTGTTTAGTTGCTCTAAGACGTAATTTAAAGCAAAGAATAAAACAAACCTATTTCCTCCTAAAGAATCTTGTAAAAGTCTAGTTAATTTTGAGTCTCTGTAAGGAACATGAGTAGCTCTTTTAGTTTTATCGCCCAAGGCTGATATTACATTCCCAAGAGCTAGCTGTTATAAAAACAAAAATGAAGAATTAATTACAGAAAATGACATTTTGTTTGAATAATGCATTTATACCCATATTATATATATATTTAAAAAATTCAATGATATAAATTTTTCACAAATAGGATCTAAATCTAATATCAGAGTACAACATTTGGCACAAAAGTATAAATCACAATGTACCAGTCCATATATATTTTTATGCAAAAAATTAAACATTTTGTTGATACAAAGATGCTGGAATAATTGAAATTTAAAATGTCTACTCTAACTCTTAAATATTCATACTAATTGTACAAAATTTATTTTTGTAAAATGAATTAAGATCACAAAATAAAATATGTAAAGAAATATTTCTTAGTAAATAAAAAAATACCATATGTTTCCATGTTTAAAACAAAAATCATTGGAATTTACAATATATTGCATAGCTAGTAGATGGATCTTGTAATCTTGGAAAAAATGTAGTTTAGAAAGAACATTTTTTGTTAATTATATGCAAGTGCTTTTCAAAATTTTTTAAATTTTCAGTGTTTGGAATGCCACCTTTATTCAAAAAGGAAAGAATTAAGATAATCCCTTAAAAATTGATGTACAAATACGAGTTTCCAAATAATTTGTAACATTCAAATTAACTCATTATGATGTCAAAATGCATATGATCATCATGCAGTGAATTTCTGCTGTAGGAGAAGAAACATTAGTCGACTATCACATGTTGCCATCTTCTCTAATTCAAGATGTTTTTCCTCTCCACTCTCAAACTTGTTACTCATTTACAGAAAAATTCAGAAAAGCCATATTGTCAATAGAATTTTCAGCGAACATGATCACATGAATTTGAAATTGGCTACATAGAAATTTCTCACTTCTCATTTTCCAAATGAACAAAAAACAAAGGAGTGAAAAATAAAATTATACAAATAGTATACAAGATAACAAATGGAAAAGAATGTGCGAGCTGCTGATAGGGTGAGGAAAAATGAAACCATCACCAATGGCATCTGGCATTTTATTTTAAATCCCCTTCCCCATTTCAGCTTAGTACAGGTTTTTAATTTTGGATAAGTTTTTAAAGAGAAAACAAACTTACAGTTTATACATTCAGAAATATACAGTATACTATAGAAATGTAAAAAATAATCAAACACAAAAATTTCTACAGAATTGTAAACATTCCATTGTATAGGATAATATTGATATCAATAATATCATAATGAAAACTCGTATCACACTTGTATAATTTATGTAACTTCATAACATGAAGAAAAAAGCTTTAAAAAAAAAGTGTGACAAAAACTTTTAACTCACTTTTAACAAAAATACTTCAAATTGAATTTTTTTATAAAAGAAAAAATGTAAATAATATAATTAAAAGGCCAAAATGAATTTTCGAAACTTTAAATTCAAAGATAATAATAACATAAAAAATATCACAGTAAGCAAGTAAAACAATCTAAAAAGAAATCAACAAAAGCAGTTCTTGACACACAGTAGTAAAAACAATATACCTAATTCATAGAACTATTAAAAGGAGGTAGAAATAAAAAGTATTTTAAGTAACTTGGAAAAAAAATTATTTCATAGTGAGACAATTGAAAATAAATTTTATTAATGCTATGCATCATTAATTATATGTGTAGTTAAAAACAGTTTGCTTAAAAAGAATACACTCTAAAAATAGACTACTTACTAAACCACAATTTATAGAAATGCCTTCTCTGGCTCTCTCGCCAGTTGCTCCTGTTCTCTTTAATCTTTCTGATCCAGCTAAATCTACAAAATGTAACTTGGATGTCAAAGTATCGAAATCTTCCAAAGATTCCATTTCTAACGAGCCTTCTGAAGACTAGAACACAAAGTTTTATATAGTTTCAATAAAAAACATTATACAAATGAATAAAATCCCTGTAAAGTTTAGTAACACAAATAAATAATAAGAAAGAAGCATTTCAATGTATAAAGGGCAAACAATATATAAATTAAATATTGGTACATGCCAAATTAATCATAATATAAAATAATAATGTTCAGTATTTCGAAAAGGATTAAAATAAAGGGCTTGAATACGCTTTCCTACATTAACAGTTTAGTTCAATAGAAAATAAAATTGACAAAAAGTTAGTGATAAGAATTAAATATATAATTGATTTTGATCACTTTTATTAGACACATAGCTTAACTTGGACAGTTCATAATATTTTAAGTTATTTGCATGGACATCTAAGCTGCTTTAATAGCATTTTGTATACAAAAAGTGCACCTTATGCTGCTTTGCAATTGTTGCAAACTTGGATGGGATATCACACTCTCTGTCCTAGTAAGTAAAACTCTATATGCCACCTTATCCACAAACACGTTAACAATGTAGCATATCACATTACGATTAAAATAAAAAGAAAGCCCTGCAAAAGCATTCCAAAAATGAATAATAGGATACAAATACCTTAAGTTGTTTGGAACATAATATTAAAATATACTAATTTTACTTAATAAAAAGTGTTAACTTGCTTACCTCAAACTGTATTACCCTTTGTTGTTTAATATGTAAAGTAAAAATAGCATGTGATCTTGATGATTGGACATTCATTTTTGTACTAGCTGTTGTCCGAGAAAGTGCACCAATTTTGAGGCATTGTAGAGCCTTTTCAAAAGGAAAAAAGTTATCAGAATAAAGTAGATTTAAAAAAAATTGGGAACAAAAAACAAATTATGATGATGATTGAGGTCAGTATAAATAATTAAGTTATTAAATTAGACTTATACAAAATGAATAGTCATGTTAATATAAGACCTAATATTAATAAAATTCATTTGAAGAACAGATATAAAAAATAAATGAAACATTTCTAATTCACATGAATAATAAGAACAAATTTATAGCAGCTTTTGCATATGAGAAATAGGTCACAGTTATTAATCATTTTCTAAATTTTTGATAATTATCAATAAAATTGAACTCATTATTCAGAATCAGAACACAATTATTAAACCATTGATTTTGTTTCTGATGATTATATTATTTTAAATTTAAATAGACACTATTTAATATATCAATAGACAAGAATCTATAACATAAAAATAATAGTGTAACAAACATAATATTTAGATTCAATATATAAACAAAAACAAAAAATATTTACTTCACTAGCTGATGAGATTGAACGAGACGTTAAGCCAACTGTAATGATTTGACCATTCATATCCTCATGAATCTTTACATTAGATTTCCGTCCCTAAGAATTTTTAAATGATTTCACTATTACATTATTATAAATATTACCTTAAAAAGTTGTAAGTGCTAAAAATATTGTTACTTACTTTATCTTCTCCTTCACTGACAGGATCCAATAAATCAATTACTTCTTCATTATAAAGCTTTAAAAATTTACAAATACAATGTATCAATATATAAAAATAAAGTTTATTTTCTTTATAGAAACTTTAAAATTTCACAAAGAGAAATCAAAAGTATACAAAATAACAAAGTACAGTGGACTTAGTGGTCATATCAGAGACATTGCATTCAATGAACATATTTAACTAGAATCTTCTACAGACAAAATTCAAAATTAGGAATTATCATTTTTTTTTAATTACTTAATACCCCATAGAAAAATATTTTAAAAATTTAGCAAGTGACAATTTTGAATGAAAGGTAATTGGGTGAAGTATATAGCACAAAAGCCAAAGTAGGGTATGCTGTCCCAAAAATTGTTCAAAACAGAGCAAAACTTTAAAAAAATATTCAAAATTTAAATTTAAAAAAATGTGATACAATCAAGTATATTCCAAAAGAAACATTCATTAAAATAGCATGAAAAATGTTACAATGCACAAACATTAAAATTATATCCTCAAAATAAAAATAAAAATTTGAATTTTTCTTAGTTTCTGATTGATGTTGTGTAACACAAGAAGCCAGATTTAATATGCTCTTCTTAAAATGAAAACCAACATCATAAGAGAACCATGTCCTGTACTTCTGATGTGTCAAGTATAGATGTACTTCTTCTAAGTTTTGAGGGTGCCAATTTTACATCTATTTTGGATGCTACTGTAATATAAGAGATTTTTTTAACAGTCCAACTTCTTGGCCTGGTTTTTATATTGTGTTTTATAAGTACAGTGAATTCAGAAGAGGATGGTTGAATCTGAATGAGAAGTTAGTAGTACTAAGCACAGGTACAGATGGCAAAGTTTCAGTTGATAGAGAGATAAATTTGGAAGATGTAGAAGACAATAAGTTGTTCAAGACATTGAGTTGATAAAGATGACAAAATAATCAGAGATTAAAATGATGTGGTAGGACATAGAAGGTAAAAGGTTTGCATGTATTGATTAGAACAATATGAAAACAGCAGGAGTTAAGGAAGATGTACTAGTGTGGCATCAGATGAGAAGGAGATGACAATGGTTCAATGCATTCTAAATATGGGCATATTACTTTCATATTTTGATCTGTTTTGAGTGATAGAGGACAGTTGAAAATTAAGCAACCAAAGTGTATGATTACGATACTTTTGTAATTAGACCTTATAAAGCTTTAAAATAAGAAGTATTTTAGTTAGTTTTAATTTCTTAAATCTGTTTTTTTCTATTTGCTATTTTAATATGATTTCAAATAAGATGGATGAAAATGTGAATAAATAATGCATTTTAGTCACTGGCATAGCTAGTTCTGAGCAGACCCAGCATCAAAATTCTTTCAGGGTCCTTTTTTAGATATGAGAACCCAGTAAGTGGGACTATAGTTACACATGTTGAGGCCCCTGTAACTAAGGGCCTCATATCATTGATATGGCTGATACAGCAGTAGCTATACTCTTGATTTTGGTTCTAGACAGCAATCCACACAAGAAAGGATGCCAAATAGGTATACACTTAAAACAAGTTAATTGTCCACGACAGGAAGTTTGTCAATGTGTAAAACTTATGACACTTGATATAGCACTGAGGATTCAGAACAAATGGTTGTATTTGGCAGTTTAAGTATCCAACTTTAACTGTTGTTGGTAATTTAGGGCTGTTGAAGATTACAATTAAATCTTTGGTATGAAATATATTGAGTATTTTTTTATTATAATTCTTCTGACCCAAGTTACATTCTGATCAGAAAATCCTTCAAAGATATCTCCTTTAGAGATACTCAACAGGTCAGGTTTCAAAGTAAAACCCCAGTAGGAATTTGGTGATTTGTGTGGTCTTAAAATAACAGACAAGTTTAGAAATATTTTTGCTGACAAAAACGTCCTGGACTGTAAAGCAGATATTTCAACAAATATCCTGAATTTTATCTTTTTCACAGAGTAGGGCTCACCACTACTTTCTTGAAGGCTTTGTAGGTAAAAATGGAGAGTTTTTGGGACATTTTATTGTTTACAGAAATTATGGGAGGAAAAATGAGTTTTTTTACAATTTGGTCAATGTTAAAAACTTAGGATAAATTAATGCCTTTCTGCAGGCACAAAAAGAGATGGATCCACATGAAAGAGATGATATTCCTCCCAGCATACCTTGAGGCAGTGTGCTGGTCAACTGACAACTCTCAGGTTTAGCACTTATCTGGAACTCACCCAGGATATAGTATCACCTGTTGTAGTATAGTAGTAGGATATAGAGTCTGATGATTAAACTCAAGCTAGAGCAAGTCTTAGAGTAATTTTCTTTTGGACACAATGAAAAAAAAAATCTACTATTCATCACTAGTAGATTGATGTAAGTGTGTTCACTCCAGTCGTCTGTCTATGGCTAAGTGTGGGATGAAGGGAATGCAAAAGGGACACAACTTTCTTCCTTGTAAGGTGCAGGCCATGGCAAACATGCAAGTACATTAGATATGTGAAGCCCACTTAAGAAAATAGGACTTAAAGGACTACTTAAAGAAAATAGGTGAAAATTTTGAAATTATAAATAAAATATTATATAAGAGCATAATTTTTATACTTACCTCCATAAATTGTGCTGTAATTTTGAATTCAGGTGGAGGAAGCTTTTCATTTTGAGCCTCATTTTGTAATTTGGCAATACCATTAAATAACTGATTCACAGCTCTGGGAATAATACCGATTTCCTCTTCACTGACAGACATATCAAAACCAGTTCCCATTGTGTATGTTTTTCCAGAACCAGTCTTAATAAAAAGAAATAGTTATGCAAAGTGATGCACTTTAAATAAGTAAAAATATTGGTGCAATTAGAGAAAATTTTTAAAAATACACAAATAATTAACTTTCATTAAAATATTTATAAGACTTTAAATGAAAGTACATTAACAAAATAAAGTTACTTGTATATTATTACCTAATTTCATCTAAAATTAATGTTTTGCATCAAAAGCAATAATGTAATAGGAAGTTAAATAATTTTGAAATCAAAAAAGAAAAGAAAACATTTAGAAAATTTTTTAATTCTAAAAGAATTGAAGGGCTAAAAAATTCAGAAAAGGGTAAGAAATAATGGTATAGACAAATACAAAACTTGCAATAGGAAGTACTTTATTAGAATAATACTTTTCATAAAATCAAATATAGTTTGTTATTGTTTACATTATACAGTTATATACTGTTAGTTAATACTACTAAAATCAATGAAGCAATTTTAAAAATTTATTTATATATTTCTTGCAATTTGCCCACAACTCTTTTAAAAAAATACATTTCAACAACACACAAAAGTGAAAAATAATAAAAAAATTAATAAAATTTACTCACTTGGCCATAAGCAAGAATTGTAGCATTATAGCCTTTAAAGCACCTAGAAGATAATGAAAAAAGTAATTGTGTGTATGTATTAATATAAATATATTAAAAAGTAATTATAAAAAAATCAGTACTTATGTATTAGCATGACTGCACCTTTATTAGCACCATGCGAATAGTTAAGTTTCTGCCTAAATCTGACAGATTTTTTTTTCATATAAAACACATTAAAATCTTTGTTGTTTTGATATCATAGTGCGATTTACGTGGCCCAAATTTTGCTGCAGTGACGCTAATGTGTAAGTACCAAAAATTCAAATTTTTTTCTTTACAGAAAATTTAGGCTGAACATTTCTTTTATTTCAAAATGAAATAAATTCCCTATTCTTTGAAGACTTTAAAAATGTCAATTGCACAAATCAATACTCTAATTTTTAATGCACAAATAAGAAAACCTCCATTTTATTCTTAATGTATTAAAAATTTAAGTGCAATAATCAAGTTTTAACAATTCCTAAATTCATTGCTAAAAAATTTTCAACAAAATATGATAATACTGAACCAAGAGAAACATGCATACTAAATAAAACTATGTAATAATTTACACTTTTTAAAAAATTCAAGTTAATCTTCCCTTGAGGGCTTTTTAATCTATAATGGTCCTGAGCCTTTCTCAGGACTTTGCATAATAATTAAATTAGGAGCTATACACTTCCAGTTGACATCTTTTATAAAGACTAGAATGTTCTGAAAGATCTAAGCTGCTTTTAAAATGCCATGTAAACTGTTTGTGTGTTTCTTATATATATGGTAGTTTTGTGTGTGTGTTATATGTTCTGTGTTTGTTAGCAGTGGCGTAACATACATTCCTGCATTGCAGGGGAGGCAGGGTTCTAGGGGGCCCCAAAGCCTGACTGCCGCTAAGTATTGACTCTTAGTAAAATCCAACTTGGGGGCCCCAAACCTGATTTTGCAGGAGGGTCCAAATGTTCTCCGTTATGCCACTGTTTGTTAGTATGTTCTACATAAAATAATAAAGGAAGATGCATCAGTCACCAAGCTTCCTCATCCATTTTGGCAAGATCCTAAGCATCTTAATGTAACAAAAAGCAATTCTTCTTTGGCAACGCATTTCAACTATATACTAAAATAATTATTAAATATACAAAAGAGAAAAAATAAATATGTTTTAGTAATATGATATCAAATAAATGCAATCTAAGATGCTATTATCAAAATGAAATATAAAATACAACAGACACTTTTAAAAAATTCTTCCATGCCTATTATTTTTTTTAAAGGTAACACATACCCATCAAGCAGGTCTTGAATACAAGATGTATACACAGTTTCCTGTGATGTAGTCATGTGAAAAACATTATCAAATGTAAATGCTTTGTCATGACCCAACCAGACTTGAGGCTCTCCCGGAGTGACAGTTGTACACACATGGCACATATCAAATACCTCACTAGGTATTTGAGGACGTATTCTGCAAAGAATATTCAATATTGCATAAATTTATAAAAACTCACATTTTCAGGTTCTAGCAAACTCAGTCTATCAAATAATAACTGAATACATAGATAAATATTAATATTGGTGTTTAAAAAAATAGGTGTTTTTATGATTTTTGTACAGTTTACTTATATTTTGGGGGGAGGAGAGAGGGAAAATTAGATATTGTGTTTACTCAAACCTAAGCCGCACTTTTTTTCTAATATTAATGCTACTGAAAATCAGGTGCGACTTAGAATCAAAGAGAAAGAAGATTTGTTGGATGAGGCAATTAGAACAATTACAGGTTCATGTATGTCCTGATAAAAGTTTATAATATTGGTAAAACAATAAATTATTCACTTCTTATTAATTCTTATTTTGATTTTTTTTTTAATTTCGTAAAATTGAATACTGATAAACTATTTTACACTATTTACCATTTTCTACAAAAACTTATAGCCTAGAATTGATGGCAGCTTAGGTTTGAGAATAAATACAATATATTTTTCAATAAAAACAATTATAACGAATCTATTATATATATTTATAAAAAAAAAGTAAATGCATTAGCTGAACATATATGATAACAAGCATGACCTTTTAATTCATTTTTCAAACATTGTATGGCAGTTTAAAAAGAAAAATTGAAATGAGATTTCATAACAGAAATGAGCTTATAAGTATATTTCTCATTACTCATTACAAACATACATAATTTTTAAAAAAGCATATATTCCTTCAAATATACCAACTAGATAAACTTTTTGAATAAAATAAACAGTAAAAGTATTTAAAGTTCCTACTTGAGTTTTTATATCTATTAAAATAGTAATAAAATATTGTTTGTGAGACTTGTATAATGGCTTCAAAAAGCTATTTCGTAAAAAACAATATTCATGATTCAGATAATCAAATCAATGTTCTACCTAGGAATTTATTTCTAAAAAAATAGAAGCTTTTAGTAAGACTTGTATATTATCAAGTATTTAAATATGTAAATAATATTTTAAAAACCAAATAATAAAAAATATGTGATTAATTAAAAAATAACTTTTTATAACACTCATAAACAAAAGTAAACATTATATGAATCTATATTAAAAATAAATTTAGTTTTATGTTTTACATTTACTTTTAAATATATAGAGATGTTACATTATTTAATAATTTTAAGCATTAGACAATTTTACAGCTAATATTATGAGAAAAATAATTCATTTCAGTAAGCTGCAATCTCTATTTGTACATAAGAAAATAAGCATTATGTTCCAATTGTTATTAATTTTTCCTATTATGAGATCAAATCAAGATGTTAATATGTCAGATATTAATTAGACATATTTTTCTCATAATTTCCTACACATACCCATACTTAAAATTGCTGGAAAAAGTTTAATATAAGCATCAATATAAAATTACTTGAAGGGGAAAAAAATATCTAAGGCATTTAAGTATTATAAAGAAAAATGACTCAATCTTTATATTTGTTTATATTATTTAATTTGTTAAGATTTTTGAACAGTTACATATACATATATACAATTAAGTATTAAAGGACTTTCTAGTTAAGATTATATCAACAGAGCTAGAACTTTAATATGAACTGACCTCTTTAAAACCTTATTGGTCTTCAATAAATAAATAAATAACGAAACACATAAGGAAATTTTGTCAAGAAATTGTACAAAAAAATTAGAAGCATATTAAGCAAAATATTAGATGCATCTTCTTATATATATATATATATATATATTTATAAAAAATCTTATTCTCCTAATGATAAGAACTCATAACATGAACAAAACAGTAATATACATAAAAAGCAACTTTAAAAAGTAATGTAATTTTAGGAAATTATTTTAGTATTTAATAACCTACATTTTTTTAAAAAAGAAACATCTAAGTCAACAATAAATTTTCAACACTAATCATACAAACACTGAGAATGAAAAAAAAATACTAAAAACTTTATGTTTCTTTTATTCTAGGATGTTAAGAAAATAAAAATATTTAACCAAATCCAAAAAAACGGTTTGATTTAAAAATAAATATTAATAAACCAAAGATAAAAATAAACATGACAGAAATGAAAATTCATGAAAATGGGCATTTATTGTTGTAAGACAGAAAAAAAAATTCCATTAAAATATATAATTTCGAAATCATTAAGATAGTTAATAATGACTTGGTTTTCTTTTTCCACGCTTCATTGACAGTACGCCAAATCAATTAAAAAAGCATTGTAATGACATATATCTATTCAAAAAGTCATATTTTTAATTCCTTATTTAAAAAAGCTCAAAGAATCATTAATTTAACATTACCGAACAGCAACTCGAACAGACGATTCTGTCATCTTGATGTTCTCAATTAAATACACTTAGAATTAAAAAAGCAATCTTGCCATAAAAATAATATTAAATGTCAATAGTATAACTCTCATTGGATATAAGTTGCTTCATGTGCCACTTCAGTTTGAATTTAAAGTGCGACGAAAATACAAAATATTACATTTTAAAAGTTTTTAATTCACGGTAAGAAATCCGAAATTAACTGTTGTGTGTTGCGAAAAAATATTTTGTTGCCACACAGAGTGACTAAAATGTATTCAATAATATGATAACAAAACTAAAAAACTGACATTTGATTGAGTATGACGGTAAATCGAAAGATTCTGCTGAAAAATAATTTTATGAAGCAAGTAAAGTTTAATTTAAAATCAAATGCAGATGGAAAAAGAAATGGAAAAGAAATTGGGCTATTTATATCTGTTCTTTCTAAATTTTTTTAGAAAGAAAAAATAGAGAAAAGAAACAATTTAAAAGTTTAAAAAGTTTAAAACTGTAACTTTTCAGGACTATTTAAAAAAATCTGAGGATAATCATTTTTTTTATGTGTAACATCTTTCCTCTCGCTTGCCGAATATTTGTTAGGGTGATTTTGTGAAAAGGGACGGAAGTGGGTAACAGGAAGTGACGTAAGCGCGCGCTATTTGATTTGACCAATGAACACGCGTGATGGTATCCCTTCATTATTCTCGCATCGGGGTCCAACTTGCGCGATAGTGTCTCTTCACTACCCTCGCATCGTGTCCAACTTCAGTAGTTGTTTTTTTTTTTTTTCATATTGTAAAAGTTAGCATTTCAAAAGATCCGAATTCTTATACAGGATAAACTTACGATCCTGAAATCTGAGGTTAATTTGTAAGTGTAAACTATATTAATAATTATATTTACTGTTAAGCTTCTGACAAAGTTCAACATTCTTAAGAAAATAAGAGTAAGTATTATGGAATTATTAGAATAAATATTTTAGAGCTTATCTTTTTTATAATTTGAGGTTAATTCCTGTCACTGTCAGTATTATATTTTTAATTGCGATTAAAAAAATTAATTATACGGGTAATTTTGATTTTCTCTAATATTTCTAATTTTTAAACATTTACCAAGCTAATTAAATTTTCATGATTTTGTGATTTGCAGAGATGGGTAAATCCAGAGCAGAATATATGCGAAATCCAACTTTAGTAGTTGTTTTTTTTATATTGTTAAAGTTAGCATTTCAAAAGATTCGAATTCTAAGACTCGATTTCGTTTTCTCTTACTCCACTTCGCAAATACCAGCAAGTCTTATTCAGGATAAACTTAGATCCTTACAATGAATACGGGCACCGAAATCCCCGTTTGTCCATTTTCAAGTCTATTGTATCCACTCTTCCTCAAATTGAACAAGAATAAATATTTTTGATAAAAAAAATGGATTACTCCTTGTGTTAAATAAATAAAATTTTCATTAAAGATATAATTATTCGATAGAAAGTTATTTCCAATCATATACTCGATTCATTTTTTTCAGAATTTAAGTTACTATTGCGTATTTACCACGATAACATGTCAGATGTTACACATCATATGCGACTACTGTAAGGATCGTTTTTTTTTTTTTTTTTTTTTTTT